>JAFBJT010108165.1:19288-31196 GCA_016785325.1 Chascanopsetta lugubris | reverse complement strand
AGGAAACTAAATACTCACACACATACATATATATATACATATGTATATATATATATAAATACATATAAAATAAATAATAAAGAGCGGAGTTTTTAAATTGGCAGTCTGTGGCGCGGACGTTGTCGGTCACGCTGTGTTTTCAGTGCGGAAACGATCGGAGGTGGAGAGAGAGTGTGCGACAGATGCTGTGACCGGAGGCGGTGGAGAGGAGAGAGGCCCAATTGAAATGATTTTCTGATGATGTCATAACGCACGGCCGGAGGACACGGTGGTGTGTGAGCGCTGAGACTTCAAAATAAGACAAATAAATAGATAAATGAGTCAATAGATAAAAACTGCTTCTTTGTGCATGTGAGGACATTAGTCACCTTTGACATGGAATTCTGTCCTCCATATCTAAATATATATATATATATATATATATATAATTCTAAAATTCTTCTAAAATGTCCTTGTCCAACTCTCATAACAAAGGTACTTAATTCAATTTTAGTGTTTTTAGATTTAAAAATCCTATTTAAAATAAGTATCAAAAAAGAAACAAACATCGATTTAAAATAAACAAAAACAATCTATCAAATATGAAATGATTCATCATTGCACAACATTTGTTCTGTGTTGTTTACACTGAGATTTCTCATTTCATCGATCCAATAATCAATTGTAAAATGTTTTTGTGAAATTTTAAATGTGAATGTAAATGAAAAGACGTATAAAAATAATGTAATAATAATAAAACTTAAAGCGGTGGTTGGCAGTTAATGCTGTTGTTTTGTTGTTGCTTGTATTATCAAAATTATTATTTTATTATATCATTATTATAGTTATTATCATCGCAGAACTAATGACTGGATGCTGTTTGTTTTTAAAAAATGGAAAAACAACAGTTACAGCAAAATGAAAATAATTACAATAATGATAAGAGTTAGGAAATGTGCAGTATTTTACATTGGATGCATATTCATCACGTTGAAAATATTTAAATGTGTCGATCAATCGAATCATTTTAAGGAAAAAAAAACAAAACAATTTTGTTTGAATTGATTGATTTTTTTTTCCTTCAGCGAGATTGATTCTCCAAACCCGACCTCCTCCCTGTGCGAGTGTTATTCTATCTGGCACCGAGTGATTTGACTTGGTGGTGACTGAGGAATCAAAGAGCAGCAGCAGCAGCAGCAGCAGCAGCAGCAGCAGCAGCAGAGTGTACTTACGGTGCCTGTTGAGAGGATGGAGCGATATTTGGGAGCCGTTTTACACACTGATTTGGTTGCAGGTCTCCACTTCATGTCCGTGTGCTGGAGCCCGACGTCGCTCTCCTCACCGACGGCTTCCAGCTGCAGGTAGTTTCTGTGGGAGGAGCCAGGAGTTACGATGACGCGCCGGAACCTGAACACGCAAACGGCCCCGATGTCCAAAACCACGGGATGCGAGCCGTTTTTTTCTTAAGAGAGAGTTTTGCCCCAAGATTTCCTGAACCTGCAGTTCTCAGGGCGGCCACTTGAGGCAGTCTCCCGAAGCAAGTCAATCCCCATAGACTCCCATGTTAAACTGATTTTATTTCAATCATAAGAAGATTGGGATTATTATTATTTTTTGATTTATTCTTTTTGATTAACTCTGATATAATTTTGTATCTACAAATTACAAAAAAGTGCCATTTTGTTATGGGTCCGGATTCTTTGGACTTTTTCTGTTGAATTGTTTCATCATCTGATTTCAGCACATTTTACATTGGAGAGTTTTCACTGTTTGGCTCCATTTCCTTTGAAGGAACTAGAGCTTCTACTAAAACACTCTCAACTCTGGGAGAAATCTCTATTTAAAAAATGTCTTTAATAAGATCTGACGTCTGAAAATTATCTTTCAAATTGAGAGCATTGATCTGTGGGGCGAATCTGAGAGAAGGTCCTGTGGAGCACTGATAAGCGGCGGCGGCGCCTGAGATCAGGAAGTCACCTCTGCCTCTTATCAGTCATCACTGTGGTGTGACCAGGACACACACACACACACACACACACACACTGATCAGAATGACTGATCAGATAAAGCCGGGCAACAGTGACACGGGGGAGGGAGGGGGGCGGGGCCAGAGGGTGGGGGGGGGGGGGGGGGGGGGGGGGGGGGGGGGGGGGGGGCGGGGGGGGGGGGGGGGGGGGGGGGGGGGGGGTCTCTTACCTGTCCTCTGCGGACGAGTGGCAGGAGGAAGTGTCCGACTCTGACCTCCGATAGCGGCGCCTCCGCCGGGAGCGAGTCCTGGAGCTGAGGGGGGAGACGAGGGGAGCAGAGTGGAAACCACACAAGTGATTAAAGAGCCACGAGTGGGACGACGGAAAAACGAGAATAATACATTCAGAATAAATGAATTTGTTTAAAAAAAAAAAAAGTGTGTGATTCATTTTTTCAGAGCTAAAATAAAAAAATATGATCAATACCTGGAGAAAAACTGCTTTAAAAAATATGAAATATAATCAAATATTAAATACACATAAGGAAAAAATGTGAAAATGTACGTTAATATTCCTGGTATAGAAAATGAACATAGAACATCATATAAAGAATTCTCTCAAATTGAAAAGGGAAAAGAAAGGCCTGAAAAACAGCAGAAAATGAGAGAACAGACCTGGGTTAGTATTCAAGCTATTACACAGGTGAAATATGAATTAAAGGTAGAGTATGTGCGATTTTCAATTTGTATTTTTTTAAGCTAATTCCTAAAACGAGTGGCATATATTCACATTTAATTGTAACTTTAAAGGTACATCATGTAGAATCTCCCTTTAAAACAGTCAGTGGACTCATACTGGCGGCACAGACGCAGCAGATTACACCTTTAATGTCTTTAATGTTACTGCACGAGTGACTGAGCGCATAGAATATGAACTCTTTAATGACTATAAACACTATAATCAGTGACACACTGTTTCTATTTGAAGCGAAAAGAAAAACAAAACAACTGGTTAAGTTGGTATCTTAACAAGACGACATTCGTAACGACAAAGAAATCGGATGACATCACAACACCAAAGCGCCACAGATTGAGATATACCGTACATATATAGATATATACTGTAAATATATATAAGAGCGGGAGACACAACAGGCCTGAGAAATTAAAAATGACAGCGGCACATCTTCACACCCCGTGGCCTCGATCCTAGTCCGTCTCGCATGTGACCGGCCCAATGGCGTGCCCATCAAAACTAAGTCCCGCCCCCCTGCCTATTCTCGGGAGAGCCGAGTGGGAGTGGCTCAAGATTCAGCTCTCGGCGACAGGGGGTGGGGCTTCAAAACGAGGCATGAGCACCTTTTTTTTTTTTTTTCCGATTTTCACACACAAAAACAAACTCCATGCGCTGGAGAGTTGGCGGCCGCGCACTGACCTTTTCTTGTGCTTGCGCTCGTACTTCCTCTTATGTTTTAAACTGGAGGAGCTGGTGAGAAGAAAGAGAAGAGAAGCATGAGCCCGACACTGACACACGCACGAGACTTTAAACTTTAAAGGTGCAGAGGTTCTGTCCAAATTCTCTTTGGGAAAAACTTGAAAATGAGACATTCTGTGGTGATTACTTGAGTCGCGCTTTCCTCCAGATATGACGTCGCGGTGACGGGTTACACCTTTAGCTAGCTAGCGCCGTTAGCTCAACGGCGTAGTGCGCGAATTTGTTGTTGTTGTTGATCGTCACTCACATTGTGCAGGAAGCAGCATTTCACCTCGCGGCGACATGCGTCGCTACGACAACCAATTTATTTCCCTAAAAGTTCCGTAATGCGCCTTTAAGAGCCGATGGTGAAGAGTTGAATTTGCGATAACTCCACATACCTGTGTTTGGATTTCTTGGAGGTGTATCTGAAAAGTAGAAACACACAGATTCAGGTCATTCTGAAAATAATGTAAACAAACCATATTTTAAAAAAACCTCAAGCAGGAAGTGGGCGGTACCTGTGCCGCTTGCTTTTCTTGGAGCTCTTCTTCTTCTTCTTCTTCTTCTTCCTCGGTGGCGACAGGCTGAGAGGAGACCTGCACCACCACACAGAATAGGAATCATAAGGATTCCTCCGGGTTTGTTGATGTCAGCACTGACGACGACAGACACACAGACAAACAGCACAACACCCACAGTCACTGAGTCCGGAACTTATTCTGGGAACCGACCTTTTCCTCTTCCTCTTGCGTTCCGACTTTCTCTTCTTCTTCTTGGCTTTGGGTCGAGGGGAGAGCTCGTCGTCGAAGGACGGGCTGCGAGAGGAGACATCGCGTGAAAACTCACAGAACTGAAACATGGGTTTTCTTATTACATCTGGAATTTCACCTATTTCACTTAAAAACCGCTGAAAAGACAAAGATGCAATAAATAGTGCATAGATAGGAGGGGGGGGGGGGTGACGTTTGGGTATGTCCGGAGGAGGGGGGGGGGTCATAATATGGATTATGAGCCAATTTATTCCGAAAAAAGTCATTGAATTATTACTATATCATAAATATTCATGAATTACATTTAAGCTAATTGAAAAGAAATGTGAAAAATAAAATAGTGATTTTGCCTAAAGGTTTAAATGTCAAACATAATGTGTATTTTCAAATATAGTTGCGGTTAGTTAGAAAAAAATGCAGGTAAACTGTAATTTTGTTAAGTTACATTTTGAAATGGATCCATTCACAGAAAGATGAAACGACAAACTCGGACGCTAAAATGTGGTTTTAAAAATCATGAGGTGCAACGACAGAAGTTCATCAAAGGAAGTCATTACAGGTTTATACAAATAACAATAATAATCCAAAACTATAAAAGAAAAAAAAAAGAAAAAAGAAAACAAAAAGAAATAATGAAAAAGTTTCTAGTTTCAGAGTAAATATTCAGCAGTCACTGAGTTTAAATATTCAAGGACCTCGACCTAAATCATCCAAGTGACATCATGAAAATGAACAGTAGATTCCAACAGATTCCCACAACAGAGTTGATGGAAAGTCACTTCAACCAAACCGTGCAACAACAATATCTGCGTTTCCACATGAAGCTGTGGAGCGAGAATCACGTTGCCGTCTCTCCGGTCCTTTCATTTCACGCCAACCTCAGACTCTGATCCCCATTTCGTTTTCCCCCCTAAACTCTGCACAAACACGCAGTTTGGTCACATGACGTCTTTCCGACTACTTCCTGTTGTTAGCTTTCCACAATGAACTCCTCCCACAAGCGTCTTTATTTAGAGGCTGCCAACGAGGAAAAGACCCGCGACCTTCGACGTCCACGCGTCGCCGCCCTGACGAGGACTCGCAGATCGGGCCAAAGACTAATCGAGTGATGTCATCGCAGGAACTTTTGATTGGACGTGACAAAGGGAGGACGTTCCACAGAGGACTCTGTGGACTCAGCGTTTCTGTTCAGGACCGATTCAGAGACAAACCAGGAGACGGACCGAGTGGATGCACATTGAAGAGTCAAGATGGATCGCTCCTCCAGGGTGGAGCCAAATCGTCTCAATGTCGCCCCCCTGGTGGCCACCTCGATGTTAGCATATGGAAACTGACATGCCTTTGGGTTACTTTTTTATGTTTTATATTTGTTTGCAATTGGTTTTAGAGGAGCTGCAGGAGCTGTATTTTTTGTTGATGAGGATCAAACCAAGCCACTATGAATGAGCCCAATACAGAAGTGGAAAAACGTGCAGTTCACAGGATGACCACTAGAGCACGGCTCCAAAAGTGAGTCAATACCCACAGACTCCCATGTTAAAAACTTTGGGGGTGAATGAAACATGTTTAAAATCTGGTACAAACTACTGTTTTGGTCACATGTTTTCTCGTGACAACAGAACGGGGGCAGGGCTTATAGTTGGTGTTTGAAATTTTTCAGAATTAAGGGGCGTGGCCTCGTCGGCCCACCCATGCTCTCCATGTGCTCTGCCTCTAAGGGTAAACCAGGAAGCAGGAGGGGTTAGGCATCAGCAAGATGGCCGACGAGTGAGCCGCCCACTATGAGCCTCAAAATCACTTTCCAGAAACCTACGTGTGACATCCATCTTTGTTTACGGTCTACGCTCACTTCAAGGTTTTGGGGACATTTTCCACTTCTACACATCTTCTGCTGAGCTCTATCCATTTAAGACCACTTCAAAAAGTTTAGAGGGGCTTCATTCCAATACGGAAATACAGGAAATGAGCAAAAGGGCGAGGGCGAATGAGAACCACCGAGGTACGTGTGTTGATCGAGAAAAGAAATGGAGAAAAATCCGTTCTCTCGTGTCATCTGGTACTTCAGCTCATCGTCCGAGCACGAACGTAAACTCACCACTGCAGAGGAGAGAAAGTTTCTGGGCTCCGTCTAAAAGTCCACTTCATTTGCACTTTGAAAAAATATGTGGAGGAGGAGACAAAGGCCTTTGAAGCGCCACAGGCTACGGACTCTCTGAACGGACCCTCACACTTCAGAGCGAGTGAACTTGATCAAAAGAAAAGAGAGAGAGAGGGACAGAGAGAGAGAGAGAGAGAGAGAGAGAAGATGCTTTTGATTGCGATCCACTCCAGCGGCTCCACCTCGGCTCTAATGGGGAGGAGGAGAGCAGAGCAGGGTGTGTGTGGTTGCATCAGGGATGGATGTGGATATGATGTGGGAGTGACGGAGGAGAGCTCGCATCATTAACGGCCCGGGCTCGTTAATAAGGAGGAGGCGTGAGGACATTAGGCGGCGAGATGTCACCGCGACAAGCTCATCAGCTCACGAGAGGAGCGATACCACGACGCAGATCAACGCGGCCGGAAGACAAACGCAGAGGCGATCCAAAGAGTTTGAGATTTAAAGGTGCGGTGTGTCAGATGTGGTGACCTCTAGGGGTGAAGTGTCACGTCGTGTCCATCGCCTCACTCTTGTGAACATGGAGGAGAACCGCTGGTCGACTTCAGTCGTCATTAAAACTCGGTGGATGTTTCGAACGTTCACTCTGCTGTAAAAACATGGCGGCCCCCGAGGAGAGGACCCGCTCCTCAAGTAAACATACATTAATGGGCTCATTTTGAGGTAAAAAAAAAAGTAAAAGTAAATATTTACATGATTGTAAAGTCATAAAATTGTCAGTATGTCATTGTTGTGTAATAGTTTTAGAAATGACATTGTTCATGGTTGTTTGTGTCAACAACATCCGGCCCGCACCGTTGTTCAGTGTGGCCCCGCGGAGTCAAGTCTGAGATGAACTGTTTTATAAAAAAAAAGAGCCCAATTATGCTTTTATTTTGAAATGCTTATGTTTCCTGTGTGTGTGATTCTGTCATGTTTGATGTTTACATGCGAGGAAGCACACCTGCGTCTGGTAGCCTCCGTTCCCAGCGCCTCCCCTCACTTTCTTAGCCTTCAAAATAAAAGTCCCACTTTAGAAAACCACCCCCATTCGTTTCCAGTCCAATTTTATTTTGAAATGAGTGCTTTTCTGTATTTCTGAGCATATGGGGAACAGTTTCTATTTACTCAAATGGACTGGAATTGTCTACAAAACAAAACTATCAAAATGTTAAATAGGATTTTCTTTTGCAGGGTATTTTTTGTGCAAAATGATAAATACATTTCCTGACAAACATTCGATGATTACTGATTCTAAAGTTATGTTACTTTCACATCCATTTGAGTTTCTTGATAAAATGGTGTTTGGTGTCATTGCTACTGAAGTAAAGACGATACAGATCAAACATGGATAAATAAAAAGCCCATCATTTCATTGAACAATAACAGGTGTTGATGAAACAGACTTGGTTATATTGTCATCATTCGTCTGGATTTCTCATGTGGCCGCACCGGAGAAATAACTGCCCCGGCCGATGGTCAAACCTCCTCTGAGCACCGACGGCGTTGGAGGCGTCGGCTCACGTGATGGGAAACGACACGGACAGTGACAAACTGCGCTTCCTTGATAAATGCAATGGCAGAGCTCTGGAGACCTTCGAGTCTTTGGGATGCCGACCGAGCGGCTTCCCGCTAATAAATGACCCTGCCGCTCTGCGCGTGCAGTCGGCAGTTTGGGCGCATTAGGGAAGTGGAATGCATTAGAGCTGATTAGACAGAGCCGGTCCAAGTGCCCTCTCCTGGTAATGAGAACGCTTTGTCACTCATTAACACCTCCACCATTCCGGCCTTGTAGAAGAAAGAAGCAAAGCATTTTTGTGTTTGCCAGCAGAAAGTTTCTTTTGATGAGGTGCAGAGAATGAAACAAGAGGGGTGAGGAGGGGAGGGGAGGGGGGGAGGGGTGAGAGAGAGAGAGAGAGAGAGAGAGAGAGAGAGCGACACTGGGAGCGGTGATTGTGCAGAACAATGGGATTCGGGAGCATCTGATGAGTGTGATGTTCCTCGTTTTTTTTCACTTCCTGCTTTATTTTGAAGCCCTCATCCCTCCGTGTGTCAGCCTCCGTTGCCTGCCCTCCCAACCCCCTGGTTCCTGGACCAGAGACTTGCCGTGGGTGGAATACGCCTACAACTCTCTCATCTGCTCCTACACCGGCCTCTCTCCATCCCAACGCGCCGTCGGGTTTCAGCCAGCCCTGTTTCCTGACCTGGCAGCGGAGGAGCAGGTTCCTTCTGCTGCGGCGCCGGTTCAGCGCTGCCGGAAACTCCAGTCTGCCTGCGCCGCTTTCAGGGTGGCAACGGACCGGCGCCGCTCTGAGGCACCGGTGTATCGTGTGGGCCAGCGGGTGCGGCTCGCCACCAAAGACCCCCGGCTCCATCACGCTCGTAGCAAGCTGGCAAACCATTCATCCTGTTGCAGTTCGCCTGAAGCTGCCCTCCACCATGCGCATACAGCCGTCATTTCACAGGTCAAACATCAAGCCAGCCAGAACGTCAAGGTCCCGACCTCCTGACCCCGCCCCCACCTCCTCGCATCCTCCACAGCAAGACAGTCTTATACGATTCTATGCCCGTTGCCCTTCTCTGTACTCTCTTGTCCGCCAAGTACTCGGCCTCGAGAGGGGGGCACAGTAATGTTCCTCGTTTTTCACTTCCTGTCTTATTCTGAAGCCCTCATCCCTCCGTGTGTCAGCCATGTTTACTTCCTCTCATGTCCTCTCCCTTATTATCCCTAATCTGTTTCATCCGTGTCCCCTCACCTGATCCCCGCTCTCCTTGATTGTTCCTTGTATATAGTCCCTCCCGTTCCGGTCTTTCTTTTGTCTTGACGGACTTCCATGTACCGTCCGCGCCGACCGTGTCCCAGTCGTTTGTCCTGCTCTAAGTGAAGTACTTTCGCTATTCCATTGCCGAACCTTGCCTGTTCCTGATATCATCTTGGCCTGTCCCTGTATCGCCTCACGTTATCGACCCTGCCTGCTTTTGGAATATGTCTTTTGCTTACGCCCTTATCGTCTTTTGATATCGAACTCGGACTGTGTTTTTGGACTTTGCCTCTGCCTCTGGTGAAATCAAAGAACTGTTTTCCATTACTCCTGCGCCTGCACTTGGGTTCCCTGTCCATGCCCTGCCAATGAGATGGTGCTCGATGTTGAACGCATTCCATTTTCCTCAAGAGCACGTCGCTCCCCTTCTTCCCGTCTCTTCCTCCTCTTTCTCCTCCGTCGTTACAATCACGAAGAAATTCCATAAATGAAAAACCGAGGGGCAACCTCTGGTGCAGATGGATGAGGCACAATAGGAAGTTGAAAAACGTGCAGTTCACAGGGTGGCCACTGAGAGGCTGCCCATCCCCATAACGAAACAACTTCGAAAAACAACATTAAACCATTCCTCATCTTTGATTCTGAACCCAAGTACTGCGCCTTCAAATAGAGATATGTTACACTTGTTAAATGAGGGGGTGTTAAAAAGGGGCGTGGTCATACTCGAAGCATGTAAGATGCTCTCCCACATTTTCCGATACAATAGACTCTTGGTCACTATCAAGTCCCAGCCACTCAAACTTCCCTATATGGGCAACCTAGAGGGGGAAGTGGGCTTGCAGTTCACAGGGTGACCACTAGAGGCAGAGTCAATCCCCATTGACTCCCATGTAAAAATGTCCAACTTTAGAGGTGAATGAAACATGTTAGAAGTCTGGTACAAACTTCAGTTTTGGTCTCAATCAGTCACATGTTTTCCTGTGACAACTGTGGGGGTGATTTTTTTCTCTCTCACTCACTTGTTTTTAGTTGACCAACATTTGAAATTACACATAATTAAGGGCGTGGTGTCTTGACCGAGACCAGGGCCGACCTGTTGCGTACCGCGGATGAGATGACGGCACCACGGGCCGATCCACATCTCCGTGTGTGTTCCGCCTCTTTGCCCCTTTTTAAATGAACCGGGAACCAAGAGGAGTTGGGATTCGGCAAGATGGCGACTAGGGAGTCCAACCACGATTTGGGCTGATGTCACGGACGTCTATAAATATAGTCTGTGGTTTCAGCGCTGAGTCCATGTTTTATTTCTCATGAAAGAATAGCCACCGTAACACATGTGACTGATTGAGACCAAAATGGAAGTTTGTACCAGACTTTAAACATGTTTCATTCACCTCTTTATAGTTTTGTGAAAATGAAAACTTTAGAACAAAATAGTTTCTTTTTGGTTGAACAAAGTTCTTGTAAAAATGGTTCAATGAATGTGAACATGTTCAGAATGCTGAGCCCTAAAGCAAAGGGGGAAATCTGGAGTTGCTGTTGTTAATAGGTTATTACGCCATGATTTTACTGGTCTGGACCACTTGAGATCCATTCGGCTGAACCACAATGAGATTGACACCCCTGGTCTATATCTTTGTTGGGACAAGTCCAAGACATACATCAGAGATGATATTTGTTATCATGTCTTTAATCTGCAGGGTTTGCAAGGATAAAAAGAGATAGGCCAAAGAAGTGTCCTGTGAAGAGTTGTGCCTATGATTCGAGGTTTTGCCTTTGATTAAAGGGATGTGCCTATGATTCGAGGTTTTGCCTTTGATTAAAGGGATGTGCCTATGATGTAAAAAGGAGTGTATGCGAGGGAAAGGGACGCAGGTAAATACAAACTAAACTGGATGTTGACACGTTGAAAAGAACTACTGGAAAACACAGGTGTGGTCTCTTTGATTCATTTCAGAAGAAAGACTGAAACTTGGCCAGTCTGTTGCCGGATAGTGACACCTTGGGGAAAATGGCACAGAAAGCACTGTTGGAGAATTTCCTGAGTTGCCCTGTGTGTTTAGAGACGTTGAGAGATCCTGTGTCTCTGAGCTGCAACCACAGCGTCTGTTTGAGCTGTCTGCAACAATTCTGGGAAAAGGCTGAAAACAAAAACTGTCCTGCGTGTAGAAAGGAATCATCTCAAGACCCTCTACTGGTGAACTTTGCACTGAAGGAACTGGCTGATTCCTTTGTTGAGATACATGACGGGTGTAGTGAACATCAAGAGGAGCCAAGGCTGTTCTGTAAGGATGAAGAAAGAGCTGTGTGTTCTGTCTGTGACTTTCCCCTCCACCACGATCACAACGTGATTCCTCGAGAACAAGACGTCAGTGACATGAAGGAGCAGCTGAGGTCCGACTTAAAGCCTCTACAGGACAAGAGGGACAAAAATAGAGGAGCGAAGAAAACATATGATAAAATGATTCAAGTGTGTAAGAAGCAGATGTTGTTCGCGGAGAAGCAGATCAGAGCTGAGTTCAAGGAGCTCCACCAGTTCCTGAGAGAGGAAGAGAAGTCCAGACTGGCAGCTCTGAGGAAGGAAGAGGAGCAGAAAGTGAAGACCATCAGCAGAGAGATGAAGAAGATTCAGGAGCACGTCTCCTCTCTGGCAGACAGTATCTCTGCTGTTAAGAAAGACCTTCACAAAGACCACGTGTCCTTCCTCAGCAGTTATAAATCCACTCAGACCAGAGCCAGAGCTCTGTGCTCAGTGCCAGACCCACAGCTGGTCTCAGGAGCTCTGATAGATGTGGCCCAACACCTGGGCAACCCGTC
>JAFBJT010108164.1:21820-33364 GCA_016785325.1 Chascanopsetta lugubris | reverse complement strand
CCCCTGCACGGCCCCCCCCCCCCCCCAGGGCTGCAAACCTGTGACAGACGAGCAATGGGATGTAACAGGAGAGGGATGAGGAGGATTCTAGAGACAAAGGACAACCGTTTTTTTTTCTCCAGGTAGTCTTGAAGTGATGGAGCCAGAGGCCTGCACGCTGCACACCCCCTCTTTCACAGAGCACACAACCTGTGCTGACAAATACTGCAGCACACGCCATCAGGAATACCACGTTCCTGTGCATGTGTGTTCATGCTTTTGTCTTCCTCCCCTCCTTTTTTCTTTGGAAAGTCATATACTGTTCATGGCCTGACGTATCCAGAGGCAAACGATTGCCTCATAACTGTAATCTGACAAGTTCCGCCGGAGAGTGTGAGAACAGACCAGAGTTTAATGAGCGCTGTGCTTCTGTGTGTCTGTGAGGACTTCATGCAAAATGAGGGCATGACGACATTAAAAGGGGAATATAGCACAGTTATTCTGTCATGAATCTGTGGCAGCTCAGAGCAGGAAGTGCGATCGGTGAATGTTCAAATAAAAATAAGATAATTGTATTTATATGCTTACAATTTTTTCACAGCATCTTCTTTGCGACTTTGCATGGACATCCATTCCATTCATTCCAAACCCTGACCCTCACCTGACCACACCTCTCTCAGAAACTAAGCTTTGCCTCAGGCTATGGTCACCATGAAGTCGAGTTAACACAGCAAGCACGTGCACGCGCACACACACACACACACACACATACAAGTTTGCAAAGCTATCTTAACGACGATTGTACATTGATTTCCCATCATGGGGGCCAGCCTCACTTTCTAAGTCACTAAATAGGTAAAGTCTCTTCAGCAAAATAAGTGATTCGAGTACAATAATGTTCAACCAGCTGTCAAAACACAAATATGCCTTCTTAAATAATAACTAAAAAACTCTCGTCACATCTGAGAAGACAAACTGAACACTTACATTGGCCCAGTATTGATTAAGTGATCAAAACTACTGATGTGAATCAATGATCAAAAACAGAGGAGATTTTCTTTTTCCTTTAACCTCAAGGAGTATTAGGGAAGTTTACACACAGGATTTTTTACAGTGATGCCTGTGGCAGTGGATTTTGTAGCCATGCTCCCACTTGCAGAGTGAGAGTGAGTGCAGAATATGTGAAAGCGGTGGCCATTTGTTATCTGACTCCATTTCTGAACAACAGCCCACAACTGTTGCTGCTAGATATAGAATCTTACTTATGATTACTGTGTAAAGAATGTTCCTGTGGAGTGTTTTTAATCCAGTGAAAAACCAGCAGTAAAAAGGAATGGTGGATCTCACCATGCTACATAACGGCTGCAGATCCTGTTCTTTAACTGAGGCTTCTACCTTTTTCCATCACTTACAAGATTAAAAATGTTCCACTGGCCTCAGGAGGACCACATCAGCCTGGAATCAGATACGGGTCTCTCAATGGAGCTCTCACTGTGGATTTAATGGCCGCATTCCCCTCGGGGAAAGCTCTCCATTACAGAATGGACACCTCCTTGGATTAAACCGTCTCTCTCAGAGGAGCGAGCGGGAATCAAAGCTGAAAATATGAAGCCACTTGTCCAGGGGCCCTGCTCGCAAATCCACATGTGGCACTCTGCTCCAAACTTCACAGTTTGTTAGGGAGCAGCTGTAATCATGACGCAACAGCACTCAATGGCTGTGGAGAGAGTGAAAGAATAAACACAGCGGGGGGGGAAGAGATAGTCACGCGCACACACAGATAAGTGAATGACTCACATGTTCACTTCTGATGACCATTTCAAACCGTACGACAATTTCTTCAGTTCACTCAGACACCAGTCATTCACAGGCTCCGCAGATGGCACAAGGCAGAGGGTGGCTGCTGCCCACCTGCGGTGAGGAAACACTGGGCACCAGCAGACATCTGTTTCGATCCATTATGCCACACAAGCACGTGGCCTTGGCCAAAGAGAGAGGCAGCAACAAAAGACAGTGCACAACCTCTCACTTCTCTGATGGAGAGATTGGGGGCGTGGAGAGATGGCATCATGTGCATCACACACTTCAAATAGCCAAGAGGAGACCAAGCAGTTTGATACACACCCCCCACCCCTATGATTAAGGTTTATCAATAGTTTGATGAAATGAAAAGTGATTATACTTCTGCCATCGATTGTTTGCAGTTCTCTGACAATAGGCGCATGTTCTGTACACATGTACATAACATGATTATCAAGGTATGTTGTCTTACAAACATTATACCATTGCCATTGACAAACAATTTTTGTTTTTAGTGTTTTCCACTGAAAAGCTAACAACATAAATATCTCAGCCAAAGTCACAGTTCTTCAGGGGTACTTATTTTTAAAAATACGCAAGAAGATAAGATAAGATGATTATTAGTCCTTTAGGACATTTGCAAACAAAACACCGGAGATACATTCGGAGGCTGGGGTTTGAACCCACTAGCTCGTGCGAGCAAAGCAATATGTTGACCACTACACTAAATCCATATAGTGTCTCAGCTGCACATTACATTGTTGCTCATCTTAAACTTTCTAAACTTGAAAAAACGGATAATAGGAGTAAATTCACAGCTGTGAGTAGAACTTTGAGGGCCCTGCGTATGGTCCGCATCGATTTAACACATAAACATGACGTATAAACACACTCGAACTCACCTTTCAAGTGTCATGGCGTCCATGTCCTGGTGTTGTGACGTGTTTGTGTTAGGTAGCAGCTGCTGCTCTCCTGCGGCTGGTGACATGACACGCTAGCATGTTGCTATCAGAAGACTATAAATGAATATAGGAAGCTACACAAATTGACCGCTCTAAGGCCGTTTCACCACCGGCTAATTTGAGCTTTCTGATAGCTTTTGTTTCACTTCCTGGTTCACATTTCCGGGGCGGAAGTGCATGGAGCAGAGGTGTAAAACTGTTGATTTCTGACATCCGGGGGTGGGCAAAAAAACAACGACGATTGTATCATTGTAGCTAATTGCTAGCTTGTTAGCTAACATTGGGTTAACCAGAAACACTGATACACATCAACATATTAGCATTGTTAGCATTGTCAAATTTAGCAGGTGTTGGCTGGTTCTAAGCATAGTAGGGTTGTAGATTAGGTGTTTAGGAAATGATGAACAAAAGTACAACCAAGAGAGATGCCAACCAGATTAATACTTACATGCTGTTTGACTGATACTGTAAAGGTTTATGACATGTAATGCAGGGAGCCACCAGGAGGCAGTCAGTATTATTTATCTTGATTAAAAATGTTTAAAAAATCCACACTGAGAAGAGCTGAGGGGAAAGAGAGCTTTGTATGTGTCTGAGAAATGTATTTAATTTTATTTTAATTTCCTTTTGATGCTCAATGTTGCTGCAGATTCAAACCGGGAACATAAGTGAAAGAGACGGCGTGATTTTCTCAGTCATTTATTATACATTAAACCCCCCCCCCCCCCGCCCCCCCAAACCTCCAGCAGCAGAGGCACACCACAGTGCGATCCCACAATCACGGGTGCACAGCGGCCATTATCAAAAGACACAATCATCACTGTAATCATAAACAATTACCATCATCAACATGATTTGAACCACAGGGACCACCAGCACCCCCCACACCAACACTTCATCATCTCCTTGGTATTTCAACGGAACATCTTTATTTCGCCGACCACGTTTAGGTCTGCGACACAGCAAACTGAGGTCAAATCCAAGCATGTGCGCTGACCTGCATGAGCTCGGCTGGTGGGGCTCGACTTTGTGAGGATATTTTAGTCATGACAGATAAGATTCAAAGCATAAAATAACTCAGCCCTGTCCTGATTGTCTAAACCACTCATCCATAAAGCCTCGCAAAGATAACATTCATCGAGAATCTCCCAGGGAAACCAACCTACTGCTTATTCCTCATCGGTGTCACTCATTTTCGGACCGACTCGCCGACTCCTTGCACAAATCTATGAAAACGAAAAGCAATGATCATTTGCACATGCTCACATTTTGACCCCAGTTTGCATCATACTGCACACACTGGAAACGGACCCTACAGACACAAGGGCGCTGCCCTATTTTCTGTTCAACGGACGACAGACTATGCACATACACACAAACACGCAATGCAAAATTGTACAGTGGCAAAGAAAGGGAGAGGTGATGTCTACTTAGAAAAAGGTGTTGGATGCAATCTTTTAAAGTATGTTGGGCCATTGCATGACACTGAGGGTTTAAAAAAAACAAAAACAAAAATACTGTTCCAAGCAGGCAAACTAAAACGGACTGTGCACATGCCCACCCACAGACACGCAGGCAAACACAGACACCTCTCAGTATGCTGGGTTTGGCTGATGGACAGGAGCCTCTGAGGGCAGATCCTGCTGGACTTGTGTACAACGGATGGTAAACAAGAGCACTTTGGGCACGTGAGGGCAAAGAAATAAACATGACTGAGCCGCACGGAAATAATCAGCAATCTCATCATTACATAACGGAGTGGCAGCAGTCGCGGATCACACGGTTGGGCTCAAGTCAATCCGTTCATCCAGCCGTCCATTTGTTCATTTATCCATCCCGACAATTACCACAACATAAAATGGCGTGACTTTGTGGACATTAAGTAGATGATGTGGTTTTAAAATTGCAAACTCTTGGTCTCTGATGCTATTTTAAGCAATACATTTCTGATTTTCACCTTCAAATGTCTTTGTCTCATCTACTTAGACGGATGTCTTAGTATTTCTTTTGATTCAAAGACCGAATGATGACTGGCTGCAATATGTTTCTATTCCATAAAACCCTGAACGTCAGGTGTCAGTATTTGTGGTATTTGGGCAAAGACAGGAAACTCAAACATGAGCCAGCATGAAAACTTTGTCCTTTTCCCCCTTGATACGCTCTATGTTCAAATATCTAAGTTCTTCATCAATAGCAGCACATTTCAAACTGATATTACTATTATACGTGTGGAGGACAAGGACATGGAAGAGGGTGAGCAGTCGCTAGAACTATTTTGTCATTCATAGGATTTATAGCAAATAATGTGCAGAATCAAATGAACGGGAGTTGTCCTTGAAGTGAAGATGACTGAGCAGATGCATCCCAGTTCCTGATCTCTGATGGAAATAAAAAGTGCACACAGTAGTTCAAGGAGGAACAAAAGGCCTAAAAACAAAACGAGGAGGAGCCAACTGCTGTCAATCACATTCCACAGACAAAGCTAAGCCAACTGTACAGCACAGAGAGGAGGAGCGCCCGGTCAGACAGGGGACTTCAAGTCTGACGAGCCTGGAACTTGAAAAGGGGGAGTGGTGCCCCCCCCCTGGGAGTGTGCAAGGTGGGCCTGGGACAGTCACTGTGGGAATCACTTGTTCTTTTACAAACATGCTGCCACAGAGCCCAGAGAAGCCCGGGAGCCCCTCTCTTTCTGTTCAGTGTTATCTTCTCAATGAAAGATGTGGAGTGAGGCTCAAATGCAGGCCTTTGCTGTACAGTCATTTCAAGTCACACACACACACAAAAAAAAAAAACATTGTGAGTTTTAAGAGCAACATCAAGCACAATTCTTTAGCAACGAACTTAAAGAAATGAACGTTTCAAAACACAGACATTTTGTAATTCAAATTTTCGTTTCCCAACACGGGCCCACCTGGAGGAAACATCTGTCAGGACAATCACACCTTGACCTTAAAGGCGCACGGTGTTGATTCGCAAGGGTTGCACGTTCTTGCCGTTAGCGTGGCTCTGGCCGGGGCTGAAATAAGGGAAGACCTTCGCTGGGAATTTCTCTCTGTAGGTGTAGAGCCAGGACATGTCGTCCGCATTGTAAAAGATGAGCAGGCCTTTGGGGTAGTCTAGGTACACGCCCACCTTCTCCAGCTTGGTCTTGACATTGAGGCGGGTCCAAGGCTCGGTGCAGGCACTGTACTGGTTCCCGTCGTGCATGACAATGCAGTAGAAGCCGCGGCTGGGCTGGATCTGGATGCTGCCCTTGCGGCTGACCATCTCATTGGCCACGCCGATCATCCACTGGGTTTTCTCCGACACCATCACCTCCCAGTAATGGACGCCTGAGGTGAGGCCCTCGGCCCCCAGGACGGACACCTCCACGTCGAAGCGGCGCGGGGAGTCCTGCAGCGGCTGCGGATGGAGATTCCCGTAGGCCACGATGGTGCAGTCGTCCGAGAGGATCAGTCTTTGGTGGGCTGTGATGGGATCGAGGGTCAGCGCCGCCGGCACTGAGGGAGGCGAGAAGAAGAGGATTTTAGCTTTGACACTCAGCATTTACTCGTGCGTTTATCGCTGTGGAGGGACAAAATCGGCTGAGACAAACAGAACAAGTGGATGTAAGTGAGGGGGACAAAAAAACTAAATTGATCCGCCTCGACAAACAGAAAACAGAGAACTGCAGCGTCATTCCCACACCCTCATTTTGATTTATCGTTGTTGATGCTGCAAGGACAATTTTATGCTGAGACCCTGCGTAAATATACTCGGCCACTTCACGAGTGAAGCAAGGTCAAGGTTCTGAATCACAGTCAGCTGATTTCAAAACAAAGAACATTCTCCGAGTGTAGACTATCACCAATTCACTTTTACCAGGTTTCCAGAAGATCTGAGCAGATAGTACAAAGTCTAGCTTTGAACACATATATTATCTGTAACGCAATGGGGGTTTGTATCCCTGTGCCATGATTCCACTTTTTCATTTTGACTGGAAATAGTTTCTGCCATTTAAGAAAAAAAATTTAATTTTAGAAATGGGCTAAAAACTCTGCTTAAACACTTCATTTGAACATTGGACCATATGTGGATATAAAGCTGCGTAAGATGACGGCATTACTACCCTTGATATGTTCGTGTCCTCTCTGAATCAAGGCATTGTGCTTGTTAGTTATCCCGATTGCACTTTGTTTGTTTTCAAAACAAAAATATACTCCATTCCAGAGGTTCGGAACACATATCCCTAACATCCTGCAGAACTACGACGAATCCAGCTCAACGTGAAAATACCTCCACGGTAAGTGAGCTGTGTTTTCATAATTTAGCCGAACCCTATGGAGGAAACATTGGAGTGTATGTATCACTGCTGCTGGAGTTAGAGGAGGTGATCAAAGCAATGCCCTGTGGTGCAAGATGACGGGTGGCATGTTATGGTACGACACACCCAACGGCAGCGCGGCTCTTATTTCAGGGAAAACGAAACGGAGACTCCTGCAACAAGTGCAAGTATGAGTACACAACAATGTATTTTTAATCATCTGTTTTTTTTTGTTTTTTTTACCGTCATGCATAAACTAGAGTCTTTTACTGTAAAGTGCTCACCTGAGTCTGATGGATGAGCGCAACGTGAAAGTTATAAGACGATGTGAGGAATGAAAACATACAGTGAGGAGGTAATTACGGCAGGAGGGGGAGGGGGGAGGTGCCATGTCAGCAGGAAACCCTGTGGTTTTAGGGAGGGAGAGCCGGCCCAACCACTGCTGTGAGCTTTCAAGTCGTAAGGTACGCGACAATAGCAGCCTCACCCACATAGAGGACACACGGGACAGACTGAGAACGGCATCCTTCCAGTGCCCCTGGATTTCCATCAGCGGGGGATAAATGGAGGTGAAACGCCTGGCGCTTGGCCAGCCGACAGGACAATGCCATTCCAACTCAATGACATCTCCAGTGCTTGTTACGATCAAGCCATTCAAATTTCAGAAGCTGAAAGCGCTCTCCCCACCGGGCAGACAAACAGCCACATGCACATCAGTGCGAGAGGCCATTTCTTCGAGCCAACATGAAAGGGAGGAGAGTAAATGAACGCCCCCAACACAGTCTGGTAGTTACTCCCACTAACCCGTCGGTGACAGCGATGACTGAGGGATGATCTGTGGAATGTCTTTATTGCATCTCTGGCAACCGCTGGTGATTGATTGTAACCAATTGTTCCGTTTGGCAGCCACTGGAGGGGAGGCCAAACCCCCCCCCCCCCCCCCCCGGGGGGGGGGGCCAACCCCCCCCCCCCCCCCCGTCTTGCCTCTCCTCGGCCGGCAGCGAGCTGAAACGGGAGGATTGAGTGAAAATTCCTCAGCACGCTATTATGAATCATCTCCTGTGAGGAAGTGACAGCTGCAGGGCAGAGGGAGTGGAGCTCCCCTCGGCACCATCGGCGGCAGAAGGGCATCGCTGCCCTCCGGGTCTGACCAGCATTTCTCATCCGAGGATGGTGAGAAGCTCAGAAGCATCTTGGCAGTGCCAAAATAAAAAATAATTCCGGGCCGGATTAGTTTCTTCAAAGCTGAATGTTGGAGATGTTCAGGGACAGGGAGGACGTAAGATGATCAGTGATACGTGTCAAGAGAAGGGTTTGATTCTTTGGAAAAGTGATTTGTGCTCTTTTACTGAGAGTTTACTTGAGAGGATGGAGTCCACTCTCAAATCTGTCCATTCAAATATAAAGCTCCACCAGGAAATCATTAGTCCTGCAGAGTCAGAGCCATCTCCACAGGGACGGCGAACGGTGTGTCCGCATCATTCAACCATGGAGCTGTTTGTATTCCTTTAAAGCTATCACATTCGTCTTAAGTGGAACTAAGATGGTGCCCTGACTAAATTATTATTAAGGCCGTGGGGCAGTGCAAAGATACATGCAGACTGAAATATTGTAATATCAAAATGAGCCTGCAGTCTGAACCTGCCAATTTCAGGCTGAATAGACGTCAGTCATATCCCTGCAGTCAACATTTGGTCCGACTGCAGTAGACAATAACTTGAACTTGACAAAAAGACACAGCTACTCCTTCAGTTTGTGATCACATTTCATACCTGGTGAAACATCCTGAAAGAGCGACTTCCAAATCGTGTACTGTAAGGGCCCCATGTACTTTGATGTCGGGAAGTCTTCGTACGTCAAATTGGTCTCATGGATCTTCCCCTTAATCCTGTGAGAGGGGGAAAAACAGATCAATACAAATACAAAATCCAATTTGCTGCTCCAAAAAACACTAACCCACATGATGCGCTGAGTCATTAATCAGGTTTGTGTCTATGGACTGTGCAGTTTATAGACACTATACTATTTCAAAAAACTCCAATGAGGGAGCTGAATACATAAGTGAGGGTGTGAATGGGCTGGAAATTGAGCCGTCAACCAAATGGGCGCAGATGCGATGGGCTTGAGGCCTCTGGCCAAGTAAGTTGTGTTACACGATACCCATTTCCAAACATATTCTGCAGAGGTTCTCAGAATTAATTACATCTTGACTCTCTCCACAGTTTTGCTGTTCACACGTGCATGATACAGTGGGAGGCTAAAGGCAGAGACATGGTCGTAATATTGTGATATGCCAGATCATATTCAGACTGTAGTTGATGCAAGCAAATGGCAAGAGAAGGAGGAGGCAGATGTGTATATATATATATATATATATATATATATATATATATCACGTTGCGGAAATTGGAACTAGTGTTTTCATTCTCTCCTGTCGTCACGGCAACCTGCCTTTGTATTTCGCAAGTGTCAATGTTTCTCTATGTGCACATCTTTGATAGAATCTTGTACATGTATAACAATAAAACAAAAATATCGACATTTTCACATCATTTTTAGACCCTTTGCTGTGAAATGTGGTAAAAAACGAGAATGTCAGGAGCCGCACCACTTGCACATTATGCCATTCAACCAAAGATACTGTGTCGTATCGATATGTCATCTCACTATCTCCCTGCTCAACCTCATTAAGTTGCTCAAAGGTATCACACTGTTCAATTAAATTGTCCTCATGTACCCCTCCCTGATTAAACATTAGAGCCGGTTTATTTCAGGCCCAACACTCCATCTGTTCAGGGATTAACTGATGCTGCCGCTAGAATTTGTACTTTCCACAAAATGTAATCAGCCTGGTGTTCAGCACCAGCAGATCTGGCATGTTTTCAAGTACAATAGTGATTACAGTTTCACCCCCCCCCCTTCATTCTAAAGCTCGAATCAGTGGTGACATGTAACATGATTTGATGACTTGATCCTAAATCCTCACGCTGAGTGATATGTCCAAATATCAGAACCAGATAGTTTTTCATATCGGTTGACATGAAAAAGGCTGTGGCTGTGAAGTCTCATTTCTCCTGTGCTTACGCTATCTTTGAGAGTAATATTGATATACTGTACATTTTTATTTTATTATACTAAAGGTTTTAGACAGTGTATAGGACTTATTGACATCTCGTGGTCAGGTTGCAGGTGAATACCTGAATATGTAGGACACCTACGGTAGCCTTCAGTTATCGTGAAAACCCAAAAGCTGCGAGACGTATATTTGTTCATCGTGAGCGACTGTTAAAACACGGTGCATCACGGACGCCTCTGCAGAGAGGAACGAGTACAGACGTAAACATAAAGAGGCCATTCTTCTTAAACAACAGCATTCGGATTTTACATTAGAAATATCATAGAAACCGAAATAATGGGACCCAGATCTTGCATACGGGGCCTTTAATAAATTATAATGTGCTATTGACCGGCGTGCATTTTCCTCTTATCTGAGCAGTGGTGAAACTTTTACCCTGCAAAACTCAGGGAAGGGCGAGTTACCTCTCAGACGTGACGGCTATTCCCTCCAGGAAGTCGTGTCGCCCCGTCTCGTTGAGGCGCTCCTGCAGGATCTGGATGCCCTCCTTCACGTCACGCAGCTGCTGGCTGTAGCGCTGGATCTTGTGCTCGATGTCGGCCAGTTTCCGGGCCGTGTCCATCTCCAGCTCCTCCAGCATGCTCTTCTGACGCTCGCGCAGGAAGCGGTGGAGGCGCTCGAATGCATCGCCGATGGTCGCGCGCAGACTCTTGGCCGAGGACTGAAACAGAGAAGCCGCTCAGGGTTTGCTGGAATAAACCGGGCCGTGAAACAAGACTTTATACTAACAAGGTGTGTTAAGTATTTCCGTCACTACAGTCTGACTCTTAATTACATCCAAGAGATTACAAAGTGTTCTAAATCGCGTTAATCAAAGATGAACATTAATTCACCGAGTTCAGTCGGTGTACGTATTGATTTCAGGCGGCGTTCAGTGAAAAAGCAACGTTCGACAGAGACAGTGGAGAAGGTTTTACTCTGTTTGAGCAAGAAGACACCGACAAGAGAAAACTGCAGCAGAAAGAAACCTCTAGAGATGGTGAAGGTAGGGGGTTGCAGACGAGCAGTAACTGGACCTGTAATCAGGCAGAAGGGTTGAGGCCATTACAAACAACAGCGAACACTTTTGCAAGGACAGACTGGGAGATGGAAAAAGCTCAAGAGTGATTTTTTTTATCAGAAAAAGATGAATGGGGAGTTGGATTGGCTGATTTGGCACTCCTGAAGGAAAGCAAACTTTGACTTTGCTGTTCTTCTTTCACAGTTTGTCATGCTTTCGTCCAAAATGATGAACGACTCAACTCATTTAGACAACCTGTCAAAAAACCTGATTCATTGCGAAAGTTATGTTCGGGATTCTACGATGAATAGCTACGGATGAAATAGCTAGCCGAAGGGATTATATATTATTGTAGAAAATCACA
>JAFBJT010108163.1:34076-50085 GCA_016785325.1 Chascanopsetta lugubris | reverse complement strand
ACACAGGCCCCAGGGGGGGGGGGGGGGGGGGGGGGGGGGGGGGGGGGGGGGGGGGGGGGGGGGGGGGTGATGAAGGCCTCAGGGTTCGTGTAAGATGAACAATCCAGCAGAGCTAATTAGCTGATAAGATATCTCTGATTGCATCCACTGCCTGTGAGCCCAGCCTCAATGTATATTTAATTTTTAATCAATTAACATTCGTATGGAGGAAGTGCAGATTTGCTCCAGAGGGAATGCACAGGCAAGGACAAAACTCCAATATTTGCATATGCCTCGTGGTCACACGCATTATATGTGGAGCTCTAACGTGTGCATTGGAAAAAGTGCTGTCTGCATGCCTCTGAAGTAATCTGCAGCTCTGACCACTCAGACAGCTGGCCAATTAAATGTGCTCCTGGCTGCCGCCGCTGCTGCTGCTGCTGCTGCTGCTGCTGCCGCTTGATGTGTGCAGTGCTTCACGCTGAGGTGTAGATGGGAGGACAAACTCATCTCTCCATAGTCAGGGGAGAGATGCCAGGAAAGCTTGGCTATGTCTGAGAGTGCTGTGTGGTGGTGATGTGTGCCTCTCCGATGGCTGTGCGAGCAGATAAGAGAGGAGGTAGAATGAGAGCTGCTGATTCTGGGTTTATTCCACACCGCCGCCCCCCTCCCCCCCCCACCCCCACCCCCACATCCTTCTCCCACTCTGTCTTTCTCCATCCAGCTGTGGGTCTGGGAGCTGACCTGCATTAAGACATCACAAACTGCCAGACGGTCTAATAGGAGCAGTTTTCTAGAGCATCTTCAAAAGCGTGTTCAACTGTGGAGGTTTGGCAGTGAGTTTAGGAAAAGCGCTTTCATGTTTTAAATACCGTTCACCTAATGTGTGCTGGCGGATTAGAAATGCGTGGACGTTGTCCAGTATTTACTCTCCAGCTGATATGTCTCAACACTAATGTGTTTATTCCATCTCTAAACTGTGTAGCTTGATGATTGAAACTCACACGCTGACATACTTTTCATCTCTTTTGCTACGCTTCAATACGCTTGATTTTGTCATTAATGCGGAGCTCAGCTTGCTGTAAAGATAAAAGTAAAAATCATGTCTCTTCAAACACACTTTCTCCCTCTGAAACTTTTGCACTGTTTTATTGAAACTGGTCCAAAGGACTCAGTGTTTTACTGTAACCATTTTGCTTTTATTGTTTTCTGTAATCCCTCTGATGCTGATGGGAAAATGGCTTTGGTTTGGAGTGGTCTAGCCAGTGGGCATCTGACAATGATTTGCTGATCCTGTGCAATTGCATGATGGCTCTCATCCTAAGGCCACAGGGCCCTTTAAGCCAGCCAATCACTGCTTCCCCCCCGGCTTTCTGCTGTCGGCAATTATAGGTCAGTGTGTGTCACTACATCATTGTCTTCTTTGGAGTGGCTCTGTCCCAGCTCCCTCTGCAATCAGATATGTTTTTCTCCTTGCTATTTAAAGGAGAACACCAACCCAGTAACAACAGGAATACTGCTTTCTGAATCACTGTTGTTGATGTTTCTTCAGGAAAAAAAAATCCCCTGTTAAGGAGTGAAACTTGATTAACTTTGAAGTTTTTCTGGGCAAGAGCAGAGTTTGAGGGTAATTGTTCTGGACTATGATCAAAACATATTCACTGATTGGATGTTTAGCCTAAATCTTCAGTTTGATATAATGGGAGTGAAGAGCTAATAACTTTCCTACATGGTGGCCAGACTGTATCTCAATATGTAGAAAAATGTGCCTCCATGTGGTGGCTGTCGTTCACACTGGTCATAAAAACAACCTCCTAAATATTTAGAAAATCAACAAGTTATTCAAACTTTCAAGGCTAATTCATATTTTTACTCAACTTGACCACCAACTTGGGACATCATGACGTGATTCACTGGCAATTCAAGACTTCATTACTAAATTGTAAAAGTATTCACATACATTTTAAATTGGTAACACTGACATTGCTTAGCATTCTGGCAATAAAAAAATCTTGCTTAACATTGCCTGCAGCCTCTGACAAAAACACTCAACACCTCTTTGTATACTTGACTCCTGAGAGCCTCTTTACGGAATCCGGGAAATACCTTAAGTGTAGCGAAGGGATTCATGTCGCCGTCTGTCTTTGTGTGTGTCTGTGTGAGTGTTTGTCCATGTGGCAAATAAGTTTGGACCGTTAACGCCTCTGTGGTTACACGGCAACCCATCAACCGAAGTGACACCCTTTTGACAGGGTCGCTTCAGCCCTCAGAGACAAGGCCTCTTAACTGACCTTAACAAGATAATAACGCAGCACAGTTACTGTGATCAGCAGCAAATTGTTTGGTCAAACGTTTTTGGTTAGCGGGCAAAATCAGTGGAGTGGGCTTCACTGACATGACCCTTCGTGGAAGACATTAACGATCACTGCAAAGCTCAGGATGTGTTATCAGATGATCAGTGACATGCATGCCGCTGATAAACATGTTGCTGTGGTTGACACCCGTGTGATCTGTTCTCTCACTTCCTGGCTTGGAGCATGTGCATGTAGTGCGTTAAAAGATAGTGGTATCACAGCAAACGTCAAGGGCAGCTGAACGCTGAACACGAACCGTGTTTACATCCTATGTTGTTAAAAATCGAACGTGACGATTTAAAGTTACAAGCGTTGAAACAATAGAAAATTCCCCTGTAAAAACACACTGCTTGTCGAAGGGTTGTAGGTTCTCGACACAAAGGCTTTTACGCTGATTTACAATGTCACCTAAAACCTCAAAGAATGTCTTGTTTACCACTTCATTTACGATGAAGTTTTCACAAGTGGTCGCAGACCTCAAAATAGCACCCTCGTGTTCATATAACCATTAATAACAATGAGACAGATGCCCAACGTCTCTTTGTCTAATGGGGGAAGGAAGCGTCCTCTCGGCCCCCAAAAGGACACTTCAGGAGGAGCTTAGGAAACAGTTTATATATTAAGTTCATTTGTCATCAGTGGGTAACATTCTAATGATGGGAAAGTTATGACCCTGATTGCATTAGCCTACGGGCCAGCGCACTCACTTTGTTCCTGGCCTTAGAGCTAAAGCCAATGTGGCTAAGCTGTCTGGAATAATCCTGAGGGAAGTCTTGGCTCATTGACAAGTGTCTCAAGTTCAAGGAAAGTTGCAAATTCACAAGATAACTTTGTTTAGTTTTCATATCGTTTTTTACAATCCAGTGTGGAATTGATTATTTCCAATGCTAATGGAACATAACATAGTAAAACTCCTGGATGTATGAGTATGTTTTTTATTTACTCTATGGAAGCTGCCGTGGGTTTACATTTGCCTTTAGTGGATAAAGTTTAGATAGTCACTATTTAAAGAGTTACGGTAATCAGAGTATTTCTGAGGTTATTGCCGCGACTGTGGCATGAAATTTAAAAATAACACCCTTGGAAGGGAGGGAGAGGTCAGGGGCATTCAGCTGTAACATGCAACTTCATCACTAGTTGACACAAAATTTTACGCTACCTTTAAAAAGCTCAGCGGAAGTCGAAAATTACATTAAAACCCAGAAAACATCTGCACAGTTGAAATTAAACTCCCGGTAAATCATACGGCCACAACCTGTGTTTTTTTTTTCCCTGTGTGTCACGCTCATTGGAATTTTACATTCGTCAAGCGGCTGCCCCCTCGTCTCATGTTTGCGCTGACTTTGTTTTCATGACCACTCCAGTGATCTGTCGCCACTGTAGAGCTGCCGGTGTTAACACAGCTGAGGTGCATTATCCAAACTGTTGTTCCTCGCTCTTACCTGGCTCCGGGCTCTGTTTGCACTCAGGAAGTTTTTCTGCTTTGTAACGTTCACCTCAGATGCAGCTTTGTTTGTGGACTTTGTCTCACATGCACAAACGCAGGGTTTGAGCCACAGTGCACTGATACCACAATTACTCCCTTTAAACATGAATGCTGTTGTTATGACAACCTCTGCACCAAGTCCACCACAAGATCAAGTCCATCTCAGCTCTCGCATGAAACCGCACGGTTTCATAAAGGTGTAGTGTGTAGAATTTAGCCGGCTTATCAAATGAACATAAACATGGTAATCATGATCACGTTCTCGATAGTGTACAATAATCTAAGACTGAGAACTGTTTGTGTTTTTGTTGTTGTTGGATAAGCCATTTATTTGTACAGCAGAGCTGCTCTTCCTCCATGGAGGCCACCATGTTTCTACAGTAGCCATGAAAGGACAAACCAAACACTGAGAGAGAGCCTTTCATGTTTTCTTGTGAACTTAGTCTTTTCTAAATATATGGAATGGAACCTTAGGTGAGGGGCATTCAGTTGGCTGTCAAATGGAACTCAGACGCTAAATATTTCACACTGAACCTTTAAATCTGCTATTTCCAGATAAATTGATTGATGCCACATTGCAAACATTCATCAATATCATTCCCTTACATATGCCGGGTTATCATAAAGACCCATTAATGATTCCCTTGGAAAGTTGCTGAAAACTTAGTTTTCATTAATCTCATAATTACTCTTATTTGTATTTCGGAGCACTCTTCTGGTGTTGCTTATCTCTCTCCTTAAATAGAGCTTGAAAAGAAATGCTACTCCCTGACAGTCTTGGCTCTAATCCTAAACACACACCCTTTGAATCTTGCTTAATTATAACATTGATAAGAGCAATAAAAATGTTATTGAAAGTTTTGAAACACCTGCTCATTACATGCGAGCTCAATGTTCAATCACAGTCTGCAGACTCTGTATAATTTGAGCCCATAGATTCCAGGTGGTGGAGTGATGGCAGTGAGCTGGGTAGTATCCATCACTACGGGTTTGTCAGAAGTTCTGTGGGCTTTGTTGGTGGTAACGCCGGAGAGTCGACTGCACTAAAGGAGTTTATGATGTGGCAGCAGTTGATTATGGGACTTTGTGCCAGGAGCAAACCAGATGTTGGTCCCACAGCCTGTTTCTGTGATATACATAAATGTATACGTAGAGGCAAGGAGAGCACCACGTACCTCCACTCTGTAAATTTGAGTTGTTTCCTTCCTTTTGTCACTGAAATGTTGCCAACAGTTAAATGATCTGTGTCTAACACTCATTATTGACTTTTTGCTCACTCATCATGCTTAAAGGTGCATTAGGCAACTGTTTTTGTTTAAGTTAGCATTTAATGAGAAGCTAAAACAGCCACCGGCTAGCTTTGCTGTTGTTATTATTGTTTTCTTTGTTGTCAGTGATCACTCACGCCCCATGGCTGCAAGCACGGTCATGCAAGCGAAGGATTGTCCACCATTGTTTTTACTTACCTGTTGCTCCTTTAAAGTTGCTAAACTACGTCAGTCCAATGCCTCTCTTCACCCTCCCCGACTTCACCGGCACTGGTGGCTGCCAGTCTATGGCGCACATTCCAGCAGTGACGGTGAGCAGGGCCGGAGCCACTTGCACAGACGGACCTTGAACTGTTTTACGGGACGTCTGTCCGTTCCCCTTGGTAATGCCCCTCTGGTGGCTGGTCATCTACAGACTGTAACTCTATAGCCTCATTGTCATGCTCCATATCCTCCCGCTGACCCTCTGCTCAATTACACAGCTGACCCAGGCTTGATGTTATAACCTTGGGGCGTCTTTTGGGGGCTGCTGGGGCTCAGGGGTGCACCCCATGTCTGTCATGACCTGTCAGCTCTGCGTGTTAAGCAGACACTTTCCTGAGTGGTTCCAGGGGGGTTTCAGAGGAAGAGTGGCTCCCCTGCACGCCCCAGGACATTTCAGCATGTTGTCACACTGAGACCTGTTTTCAAACGATAGAGCCAAGTGGTTGTGCATGTGATTTTAGTAAATATGTAGGTTCTATATACTAATAACTTCTATAAAAGAATCACACATACACCCACGTGTATGTAATAGTGCAGGGCACATTTAAAAGAAATTCACAACATATTTGAACCAACACACCCCGAGTATCTGACTTAATATTCTTTGTTTACTCTCCACTTTGTTCTTTTCTGATTATCCAGCAGTACTAAATAAAGTGGTTTCCACTTTAAGTTGATTTGACATGTATGCATGCTGCATCTCAGGGCATCAAGATACTTCCAAGGTCTCCATGCATGCTCAGCAGCTGTGATGCATTAATGTGCAGCATGCTTAGTATGCACTATAAGCTCAGGGAAGGCTAGCTGTCACTGGTGAAGTGTTCCTAATGGATGAGGAATTGATTTACATTTCCAAAGGCATGTGCGTATATACTGCAGTGAATGAATTTCCATACAACAGTGAACTGAAGGTAGAGGTTAATGCCCACTGCCTCTCGGTAAACATGTTGCCGTTTTCATGTGTTTAATGTCAATTCAGATTGAAAACACACGCACAATAAAACGGGAGTTCAAGAACAATATACTGAAAAAATGTGACTCTTCTGTTGAGTTTTAAGAGATGTTTTCGTGATGAGCATTGCATTTTAATAGAACAGTTGTGAGTTGGCTTGTTGATGTTGTAGTTGTGTCACTCTCTACTTGAAATCCTCCTCAGAAGTTTGAAACTTATTGAGTCATGGATGATGGCATCAGTATCAATGGAACTGTTCTCCTGGCGCCGTCTCCTCCACTTATCTTCGAGCAGTAGTGAGGCAGTGGGTGTTCTTGTGGTCTTGTGAGGGTGAAGCTTTGATCAGAAGGTTGATCATGACTGCATGAACCCAATGATTGACAGTTTTATTTTCAGTGAATAGCTCCAACATCTATATGGGTATTTCCATTAAACTTGATACAGGAAATTATTGTGCCAAGACAATAAATCTCTATACATTTGTTGTGGATGAATCATAATTCATTGCACTTGATGTTTTAAAGATTTAAGTTATGCAATGATTTTGGAGAACCTCATGTAGATTAATCTGTATAAAATGAATGATCATTACTCCAGCACTCTCACCATTTATGAATAGTTTGCAGATTATAACACTGAAACACCCCTGATCCCTTTTGACTTTACTTTTGTTCTACAAACAATGACACGACACAGCATTTTCTTAAAATAAGATTTTTAATATTACTTATTATCATAAAGATATATTTACACACTTTACAGAAATAGAAAATAAAAACACAAAGCTACGCATGAAAGGAAAAAATAAAATAAGTACTCCAAGAGCTAAAGCTTATCTTTTATAAATTAGAAACCAAAAGTTCAAATATGTACACAGTATTTCAACCATTTCTGATACACTTGTTTTATTTATTTATGTCATTTATTTTTGCCCAGTTCAACATCAAAACAGAGACAGGGACTGTACATTTGGCCTGGTGAGTAATATGAGCACACACCATAAACAGAATATAAGTTTCAGGAGTAATACATCGTCTTAAAAATGGTTTCTGCATGAGACCTAGTAACACTGTTGCGATGGCATGTAAGCCTACAGACTGCATCTCTCCTCAGATTGTTCTGAATGTTGCTGATCTATTACACAGTGGTTACATACATGGAGAATATGTTGCAATCAAGGCAGGAGGGGCCTGTGCTATTCTGGGTGTAGAAAGTCTCATTTTGAAGCTCCAGGATAATGACAGATAGTCATTTCCCTCTGGAGATATAATCTAGTTATCCTTTGGATTGCCCAGCCGGTGAAATGTGTGAATGCATTGGATTGAATATCAGCCACTCGATCCTGCAGACACCCACTCTGAAGGCCAACAGATTGATGGGTTAAGAGATTCACTATGTAAAATCATGGAATGTGCTGTGTGCTGACTCTCTTACCACTCCCGAAATGAAGGAAAGGTTTGGTTTGGTGCCTCTTTAAAGGAATTGTGTCTGGCAGAGAACTATGACAAAGCATAGACAACATAAAAACCTTGTGTTTTCTGGCGGTTGTATCTTTAGCTATTGGGAAACAGAGCTCATTGACTAAGCTAATATCTTAAAACCTTCTGCTATCTTACTCTCATCTCCACCATAAACATTTACGTATCTATCTCTCTGCTCACCCCCACTCCTTACACACTCCCTGCCAAATGCATTTCGACAAAAATAACTAAGCACAATGGGGCAAGTTCTCAGCACAAACATTTTTCTACCAGGAAAACATGCTAACAAGTGCATAGGAACATTACTCGGGCCTTGTGATGGTCACAGAGAAGAGGAACTGGAGGGGAAACATTGAGAGGATGGGAATAGTTTCTCTTGCCTTGCTGGAAAAGACCATTAAGGAAAATGGTTTGCTCCCCGAGCATAATGTATTGGTTTACCATTTCAGTTTGAGCCTGGACGTGCTTGTCCTTCCACACCACAAGGCCCATTAACCTGATGTGCAGAGGAGGGCTGTGGGCTATGATCAACAAAAAAGAATGTCTGAAAGCTTCACGTGTCCACGACATATTGTGCTGCAGACTACTTTTCTATTTTGTTACATCCACAAAAGATACAGGTTCTCACACTGTATTCAAATAGTAAGCTTTGGACAACCAGCTAGACAAAAATCAGACAAAAATTGTCACAATACACTGGAAAACTATTCCATACCAAGAGACTCTTGTTTTTAGGTTGTATTCTTCCAGCAGCATAATGGAATTGCAAAAGTGCAGCCTTGCAAACCCCTACAGAGAATTCATGGAGCAAAGCCACGTCTATTTGTTGGGAGTTATTGACAGGAGAGGCTTTGGATCAGTGGGATATTTGGCTTTCGGATTTTTGGATTCGACTGACCAAGATTAAAAAGAGTACTTTACATAAACATTGGTTTGCTCTTGTCTCTGAAAGGGCAGCATGGCTGGTGCAGATGGTGAAGATACATTCATGAAGAACAGTGTGGATACAGACGTTGCTCGGCTCCATAACAAAGAATTCTGAGATGAGGGGTATTGATTTGAACCCCTTGTCATGACCTGGTCTACTTCCAGCATCCCAACTCCTGCGGCTTTGAACTTCCATCCCCAGCTCATATCTCCCCACTATTTTCCCCAATAATACATGAGACATCCTAAGCAAAGCTGTCTCACTCCCAAGGAGCATTGATGAAATCTACATCTCTGTCTACGCGGGTATTAAAAAAAAACGGGAGAACTGAAATTATTACTCTTCACAGTGCCCAAGGATTTAATACATTTTTAATCAAGGTGTGCTTGGTTGGGTGGATTTCCACTGTGATTTTAGATGCTGCTTAATAGATTCTCCTCATGCTGGGACTGAGAAGACTGCCTTCTATCATGATATTTGCATGAGACGTGATGAGAGGGAAAAGGTGCTGTAAATCTAGGTTAACCTGCCAGTCGCAGTAGGGTGCTTGCTGATTGAATCGCAGTGAACTGATTTCAGATTTTCACCTGAAATGAAACAAAGAGGAACTTGCTTTGCATACCTAATACACGATAGACGATTGCAAGGTGGCTGCTCTACAGGTTACACTCCTAATATGTTACATGGTTACACACTGAATCACCTGGGGTTTGAGGGATTGGAAAGGGGGAAGGGTGTGGTTTAAGTCTAAGCCAATTTAACAATGAGCTCAGACTAAGTGGCCCCGGCCAGCCTTGGGGAGATCCATCTGAGAAAGATTAACTCTAGGATTTAATGAGTGTAATGATCAAAGCCATGACCACCTGTGCTGTGGTAGGGCGTGCTAGAAAAGGCAACTGTACCCAACAGAATGTGGGGAGCGGATCAGGACGTGAATCTGGCTACATGGCTATATCAGTGAATACATACAGGGAGATTAAAGATATAGTATATGAAAATATGCTCGTATAAGCTTTAATGTACTGTATGTTTGTGTTCTTTATTAAATAAATGCACAAAATAGACTGCTCTAGTACAAGCCTCTGTCACAGCACCCTGAGAAAAAGAAAACAAACTACTTAAACACAGAAATAAACAAACAGTAATATATTCCAGTATGATGGAAAGGCATAGCATTTTGTCAGTGAAAGATATTGGTCAAGGGGTCAAACCAGCCTTATGCTGAACATTACACCAGCCAGAGCACGAGTATGAGGCTGGTCACTGTGGTATATTAACTGAGCTGAGCTTTGCTTTGAAACATTTCATTTGGTCTAATTTAACTTGTCCTCCTCGCCAACATTTTCTCTCGTGGGATATCTGTTTGCAGAAATTTAAAATGCATAATGTTTCAGTGTATCAAGACTTCAAACAAGAGGTAATGTGTTTCTGCCTAACCTTCCTTTCCTTTGTTCCTGGCAGCATTGTGGACATTGTTATTATTTGGCACTTCATTAAAAGGCGAGGCGGCCTGTCGGTGGAGCAGACCACTCCTGCCAGTTAACAGTCGTGTAGAGCAGCTGCACGGGGGCAGCAGTGTGGTGCGAAGGCTGGGGATTGGGGACGGGATTGGGATTGGGATTTGGGGTCAAAGGACTCATCCAAGGTGCAACATGTTACAGTAACCTTGAGCGCGTCAGTAAACCCCCCCATAGGTGTTAATGAGTTCAGAAACACCAAAATAGCTTTGGATTAAAAACTCTCCTCAATGAAGGAATTACTGTGTCACTTAGATAGATAGATTTGACAATAGGACTCACTTTTCAGTCCAGCTTCACTTTGCATGTGAACGCACTGTCGATTAGAGGGACAAAGCACCGTTAATAATGATAAATAAGCGATGGTTTCAATGTTGTTCAGATGTGACGCTCTTGCTTTTCCACTTTAAACACAAAGACCTAGGAGTTTCCTTCACGCAGCAGACATTTAGAGTATCATAACTGAACTTGTTTTTTGTCAACTACAGTATAACTGCCCTTCTGCATGATCAGCACCCTCTCTCACTTGTAAAGCTGTTACGTAGCTACACAACGTAGAAATCAGTGGCTGTGGTAACCTTGAATCTGAGAGATGGGAATACCACACCATGAAGAAGTGACAGAGGTGTTAAGACTCGGATTGGTATGACTGGGCTCCCTCTCCACCACATGTCATGCAAAGAGTGTGAGACACTAAGGGAGATCGCAATTGATTGGGCTCTATTAAGCAAATGATAACAAAATATAATGGAAAAAAAACTTGGGAGAAGACAGAGATAGAAAAGTAGTGAGGGAGTGAGAGGAAGAGAGAGGGAGAGAGAGAGGGAGAGAGAGAGAGAGACAGAGAAATAGAGTCTGATAGCTCGGGCTCAATACCCCCCACCCCCCCTTCCCTGCCCCCAATTCCTCGTAGAGCTGAGGGTGAGCGGCTTGTCCTGATTTTGTGTGGACAGAGTTGCTTGAAGAACCAGCAGGTGCTATGGACATCACTCTTCAGGCTGGGCAAGCATAGGCCCTTCGTTGCAAGGCCCCCCAAGGCAAAGGAAGAGCATAGAAATCAGAACCTGGGGGAGGGTGCTCAAAGCAGTGCCTGCAAAACAGGAAAATAACAGAGAAGGTGTGATCAGCGTTTGTTTGTTTCCTGAAGATCGTTTCATCAGCCATGCAGACATTTTAATTTTCTCTTTGATAATAACACCCCTTAGGGAGCCTCTGCTGTGGTTTACCCTATGCGACCGTGCTCTTAAAAACAAGAAGAAGAGGTTACGTGGAACATGTTCCAACCAGATTGTACAGTCTTTAATGAAAAAAGTGCAGCAGGGTGTAAGAATAACAACTATACATCCTACTGTGGAACACAGGCTCAGCATTATGTTACTCTAAGGGTGCAGGATCACTCCCTGACAATAGGGAAATCTTTTATCTTTCTTTGCTTTATATCTTCTCTCATCCTGTGATAATCTCCCGTGATTTCAGATGCTGTAAGTTTTTGCATTACAACAAGTTTCATTCACCCAGAAGAACTTGCTTTTGTTTCGTGAAAGCATATTTCTGTGGTCATGTAATGATTTAGTCCCTGAACTCGAGTATATCTTATCTCCCAGAGTTTTATTGTTTGTTGTTTCCCTTGTGCACTGTTTGGACCAAGATGATGATCTCAGTGCATTGAAGTCATACGTCATAGCAGACTGAAAGCAAGGGAGGGGTTCCAGACCTGCCCAACATTGTTTTGTTGAACAACTCCTTAGAAGATTCATTCAGAGATGTTTCTCACACTCTGGGTCTTAATGGGTCTTAGTAAATTCCCTGAGGCTTTAACTCAGTAATATCCTGTCGTCTTTTACTGTCACTGGCATGGTTTAGATCCAAGAGCTGTAATAGTGCATTTAGATCTGAGTCTTCTCATATGCTCTGGGAGGATGACCTGGGTCGCCATCTATCTCCTCAGCATTGCTCACATCTGGAATGTGTAAGGCAGAAATGTCAAACTTTGCCTCAGGTGTCTTAGAGGGATAAAAGATTAGCTGTTTTTGATGCTGAAATGAGGAGAGTTTGCTAAATAGGATATGGCTGGAGGACGGACAATATCCAGTCATTTATGCTTCCCTAAGCTTTTAAACACAGTTGTGTTTTTGCTAATAATGATATATCCTCAACTGCCTACCTTCAAGTCTCAGTAGGCCTCAGCTTGACATCTGCATTGAGCTCTAGCTTTGATCAAAATAGAGGCATGTTCATCTGCCCCCAGAGGTGTTTTCACATCATCCACTCAAACAGAAGAAGAATGTAGGGCACATGAGGATGAACAGAACCCTGTAAGCGGGGGTCTTTTTTGTTGGAGGCTAGTTCTTGGGAAGGATTGATAAATCCATTCATGCAGTGGAAAAACTTCAGGGTGTTTAAAGAATGAATGAGACCAACTATTAACTTGGTAAGTATTACATTGGGAAGTATAAAAAAGAGGAGATTTTCATTGTGTTATGTTTGAAATGGTGTTTGCAGAAGGAGTATTGTGGCTCAGTGAGCTGTTCATTTTTACAGAGCTTCTCTGCTTCCTGAAGCATCTCTGTATTGTGTGGACGGCACTCAGGTAGTGAGCACAAGATCTGGCCACTCGACTCACATAAAGCGTTCTCACATTTTAGTGGCAGATGAGGATGAAAGACGAGGACCAGTGTTGTCCTTCAAGCACCCATTGATTTTACTTATCGTTCTCAGCCTTGTTGTGAGTCTCCAGGGACACTTGTAAAAATGGAAGTAAATTTAAAAGAAGTCTGACCTTGTCAGAAACGTAACAAAAACAATAATGATTCATAATTTGCCATGGATTGTAAAAACCTCCCTGGCTGCCACAGAGAATGGAGCCTTCAAATGTTCGTGGCTTTGATTCCATTTCCTGAAAACTGATTATCCATGCCTCAATGATCTCAGACTGCATCCTCCTCTCACTATGCTGTTAATTTATCGTGGTCCTTTGCAGATCAGCTTTGTATAGGTTCACACCCCCTGCAAGGACATTGTTGTCAAATTTCCCTGTCTCCATCAATGTCTGCATGTGAGAAGTTACTATTAGCCTTGACTGCTACAGTCTCTATGTGCATTTCATCATGTTGGTGAGTAACTGGTATATTTTAGTTTTTCAGTTTGTGAAAAAAGTTAAATACAAAAGTTTTTAGATAAAACCTTTGACTGCAAGTTAAACATTCCCGTGAGTAAAACCATTTCAACTAGACAAATCAAATTTCAAAAGCTTTAAACTGATCAAATGAATAGAAATGATTTGTACTCACTGAATTGATTTAAATCTTAAGTTTCTAACTTTTCTTATGAGAGGAAAAAATGGCATAGCCTCAAATACAGTCTTAATTCTATACCGTACTATGAAGTCATGTAAGCCGTTCAGGCTGAAGTCCATTAATCTGTACATACATGTATTTTTTCAGAGCCAACAATTACATCCTTGTTGGAAAAGAGCCTGAATGTAATGGTCACTAACAGAGTTTAGTGTTCACAGAGGTACACATAGGTGTTCCCCATCTATTGTCAGAAACATCCAAATGGATTCTGCCAACAAAGTATTCAAGGACTCAACACCATGTTCCTCTTAGAAAATCCTCCATGAACCATCTTCTCACTTGTTTTGCTCGATACTCTCTTGAGGAAGTGTAGCGCTGACAGAAATTGGGCTCTGGCAAACTGCACAGAGATGTACATAGAGATTCGTGATGGGTTGAAAGACTTCTCAGAGTGTGACTGAGCATGGGTGGTTTAGGTTAGTTGAATGTTTAGCCAAATAAATCCTAATGCATGGTCTTGGCACTACTGACGGCTATAAACCCACCTTGCTCTAGAATGGCATGGGCCCCTTGTGGGAAAGACGGGGCCGTGGGCGTCTCCTCTTCCAGCCAGCTGGTCTGTGGGTCTGACCGCCCCTTGCAGGGTTTTGCTGGACCACTTTTCTCACTGTAGAGGCCTCCTCCAGCTCTCTGCCATGCTCCATGGAGGCCATGGGACCTGGAAGACAAACACAGACCAATTAAATTCTCAGTGTCACAAGCGACTCAATTATGAGCCAAACCCAATTGTACCTTTTGAAAACATTTCGCAAGGTCCAAAGATTTATCACGGTGTTACAAGATGAGGAAACAAGAAGCGTGTATAGATAAGTGTGTGTGGGCCTCTTCAAGCCCACCCAGAGTTGTAGTTCATCAAGTGGACATGATGGAACAGGAGTAGAGTAGATAGATGTGGCCGTGGCTGAAGTGGTAAACCAAAAGCCTTGTGTCTCATGTCTTTCTCACTCTGCTCAAGATTACAAACTCCACGGAGCACCAGGCCATGCGGAGGTGCATCCTGTCGCAGTATTTTATCCAAGATTAGAGATGCGTTAAATAGCAGTGTGTCTCTCATAGAATGAGTGTGAATGTCTTGTAGGTGTGTGTGTGTTTCAGAGTGATCCCAGATGTTCTCAGTTTTCTCTCAATAACTGCAGCCTAATCCCCTCAGGCTCCTCTTTTCTAAATGGTTAGGCCAGCCTCGAGTGCCTCAGTGACCTGAAACACAACCTGAAAGACCCCCTCTTGACTTTGGGTAAAACATATTGCTCCAGATCTTTACTGGATGTGGGATATTTTATGCAGGTGCTCTTTCACACTATGCAAGTCTAATAAAAGCAGAGCAGGTTTTTTATTAGGGCTAATCAAAGCATTAAATCTCACTACGATATTGATAACCTTTAACTCAAGACATTTCTGAATTGGAACTTTTAGTAACGTTTAGATAAAATGCAAGAGACCGATTATGAAATAAAATTGAGCTACATTGTGAGTTTTAGTGCCTGTAGTTCAAACACTGAAATACTGGACCCAACATTTCATATTACATAACTCAGTGGAGTCTTTCAGTGAACCCTTCCTGCCTCTTAAATGACCTTTTTACTGTACACTTTGATTTTCGATCAAGAAATCCCCTAAGACATCAGCATCAGCATGGTTGTTCAAAATTCAGGAATCAACCAATAAAGCCAGATGATTATATGATGATGAGATACAGTGGATTCCTTAGTTTGAATCAATTAATTTCAGAGCAAAACTACGACCTTCTTTGCAAAAGAAGCTCTCTGTATTTTTTTTATTATCAAACAAGCAATTGACATCACTCACACGAGGTCAAGACATTCCTGTCTCCTTCCTTCTGAGACACTGGTACCATTTTTAGAATTCCCATAGGGGCAAGAACTTCCTTGGGTTTATGGAGGCTTGAGTGAGGACACAGCTTAAGATAATTCAGTCTGTCGACTGCAGAGGTTTGGAAAAGCTGTCAGTAAATTGAGGACAGCAGTTGAGCAGCTTATAAAGGACAGGGTGATGTTAAGTTTCCTGGTTTCCTTAAGACACTTCTAATCAGTTGATATATCTGGGTGCGCAGACAAGTTTACCTTCTGTTGAATGGAAAAGGCAGAGCCATAACCCTGCATTATATGGGGTTCAATATGCCCAAGCTTTTATAATTGCATGGATCAATTTGTCTAAATAGGGTGCAGCTTTCTTCAATAGCTGAATTCAAAAGACCATCAGAAAGATTGAGGCCTTTCTTTATTCCGTTCCAAACATTTTAACAGGGATTACTTGCATTGAATAAGAGGAGAGGTGGGAAAGATTTTTCCAGCTTTTAGATTCACGTGATGGTTAACCGACTGAGCTAGACAGCTGGTTGAATGATTCCAGTGAATATACCTAAAAAAATAGATATTTACCAATTCTTTTTCACACTAATCTGCT
>JAFBJT010108163.1:13696-32760 GCA_016785325.1 Chascanopsetta lugubris | reverse complement strand
GGATAGATGGAGATGGAGCTGGATTCGGTGGGAAACATAAATAATGCATTATTAAATCAACTTGAGGCTCTTACTTGAAGAGTGCCCTCATGTGAAAATCTAGTTTTACAAGCTGCATTACTTGTGTTGATCCTGTTCTTACATGGCACATTTTGCTGAAGGAGTCAGTGTTTAATCAAATTACCAGAAACTAATTGGTGCACAGCAAACCTGGGGCCCGGTAGAATTCCAGCTTTAGGCAAAATATAATTAATCTGCCACGCTGTGTGTTGTGTGTTTGATGGGCATTTGAAGGGGCCCAGATACACAATACAAAGCGGTAAGAATACGGGGGGCAGTTGGGACCCACAGCTCTATTTTGCTCTGAGGCCCCCCAAAGGGGTTAATCTAGGAGTGAGAACATTACAATGGGGAGGAAAATATATCGGGTGGGACATTATCAACCCGTGATATTCATATCTCAGAATCCAGAAGAGAAAGCTGCTTTCTCAATTTGTATGCTCCAAAGTTTGTTTGTAATTGGGGGCATCTCTGCCATGCAACCATAATTATAGTTTCTCCAGCACAAGAGCCAGAGCCACCGGCTCTGCCTTATAAAAGTCTGGCACATATCAGCAGGCAACAACAAGTGCAAGGTTGTCGCCCAAGGGACACTTCCATTACGTGACAAAAGTGAGAAGATAATTTGATTTACAGTTTAGTTAGGCAACCTCCGTCAGAACTGCAGACATGCACAGCAGTGGGGGACCATGCGAGATTGACTACAAATGAGCCGCTGACCTGCCGGGGTCGCACATTCCAGAAAACAATTTGTGCTATCATTTAGAGAGGGATATCGGTGGGTAAAACATGTTCCATGGCTGATTTTTGACTAATGGATCAGGTGCATGAAGATAGCAGCTTCCACGTTTAACATCACTTCCAGTCCCAGAGGGCAAAGGCATCTGAAATACCAACATGACTTTAGGCAGGTTTGGAGACGGTGGATGCTTGTTGCAATGTGGAATCAGGTGATAAAATGTATGATGATTATGGTGTCTGGCATACAATCATTTTCATAGGTGACAACTATATAGAACTACAAATGTGTGTAAAAGTGATATATACAGGCATAGCACATTTGAGTTCACCAAAGCACAGTTGGTAATTGATACGATCGAAAGCTTTTGTTATTTGTAAGAAACCTCAAAATCAGATAGAGGGGAAAAAAAAGTCTAATCTTTCAAGATTAACAAAGAGGAGGGTGTTCAAAGACGAATAAAGATAGGAACGAGGATAAAAGTGGAGAAAATGGGAAACTGCACCATATCTGATCTTTGCTAATAAAAATAAAATAAATAACAAGGGCAGATGAGTGCCTCTGCAACGCCACATCACAACGTGACGGCCTCTCTTATGCAAAATGAGCTTCTCCCCGGGTACTTTGTTTCTGTGAGATTAGAATAACTAACCAGAATAATACACAAGAGTCTATCAGCCTTGTTTCCCCGTTGATAAAACCAAGATGATGACAATGACAAAGAGAATGACAAGAATAAAACCAACTCATTTTGCTCATTCATTTTGACCATATTATTCTACTCTCTCCAGGTACTAGCCATCAAGATATCGAGTTGTTGGCTACATCCTGAATTGTCCTGACCCTCTTGATGTCAGACCGACAAGGCTCACTCTTAAGATAATTTATGTATACGTGCTTCCAGCAAGCAAACCAGAAACTGAGATGAAACACTGCCTCTTCAAAATCAGAGACATCAAGCCAAGCTGCAGGAAGAGCGGATGATAAGCGTATGCCTTTTTTTTCAATCTGAGTTGATGCACATTATGCTTGTTTGTTGCTGTTTTTAGTACACAGGTTCAATGCAAAGGTGGAGTAATAGAATTTGGAGAAAGTGGATTAAACGGCCCTTTTCCATAAATAAATAAAAATGCCGGAAACTCAAAGTATTGAAGGGGAGTGGGTGTTGGAATACAGAGGGACTAAGTGCAGAACAGTTGCCACAGGGCTGCTTTTGTTTCTGTCATACTGGATGTTAATGAAAAAAGTGTGGCAGATGTACTGAGAGAGATTCAGAGGTGCCGTCCTGTTGCGAGGACGAGTCCAGTTGTGTACATTCCTACTCAGACTCTGAGATGATCAAGTGTTTTCTATTTTGTGTCGCATTGTTGCGGCTCACACCGCTGGTGGCTCCACTTTTGAAAATGCTCTTGGTGAGGCCATTGAACACTGAACGCATGGAAAAGAGGCACTCTTGGGGCAATTCACAGTATTATTGTCCTTCCTTGTCGCTGGGGGACTGGTGTGTAATGGATTTGCAAAAGTGGATATTGGTCCCTGTTATGCTGCAGAACACTGAATTCTATATTTCCAGTGTATGACCAGCAATACCTTTGTGTCAAACCCTCCAACATCTGATATCTTTTAAACTCAACACATAGGCCTATGTAGGCATCAGCTATAAATGCAGCATTACCTATCCTGACCTCGTGATCCCACTCTGACATCATTAGGGTCATTGTCTAAATACACCATCCAGACCCACAACACAAAAGATATATATATCCACATGTTAATTCTTGTGAACAGTTGTTCCTTGTGCAAACATTAGGGAAGTGAAGCTACAACTTGCATGCTCACCATAACAAGACAATAAAAGTCCCAATTCTTGCTGCAACATCCAGATGGTAGGGTGAGAATTTGGTGCAACCAACATCAGCCCATATGTACATACATACATATACACATAGATACGCACATGCAAAAAAAACATTCATACATACATTGTGTATGTATGTATGTATGTATGTATGTCTTTTTTATTTGTTTTCACCTCATCTACTTATGTTTCTGGGCAAACTTGTTTCTTTGTTCATTTCAGCCCATTTTGTCTTGCTGGCACAAACCTGTGGTGAAACGGATCTATGTATGACATAATGTGACATTACCATTACAACAATACATCTGTACGTATGAAAAAGCATGGTGTATGGTGACATACCAGTAGAAATGAAGCAGACATTGTGATTCCCTGTCATGTGTGCACTGTCCCTTTATGTCGTTAATCATTTATTGTGATTAAGGTCATTTTGCCCTGCAGGAAAATGTAGTGCTACATATAAACTACCCCTAATACAAAGGCTGGACCACATATATGAGATTCTGTAATGGCTACAATTCATTATATATCTGTATTCTAATTCTTTGCACTGTTTGGAGACTTTGTCTTAATTAATTCTACTTCATTAGCCTCTCCAAACTGTATTTGAAAAGAACCCTTGTGAAACTTCTCTTATACAAATGGTTTTTCTTACCTTTCCTCTCAATTACAAAGTCCTGTGAGAATTCACAAATAAACCCAATTCTTCATTGTATGAATTTATTCACCTCATTATGATTGAACTTATTCAGGCGGGATAACCTTAACGGTAACTTTTTATAATTAAGTTCCATCAAACAATGTTTACATGTCTAATTTAGTCCACTTTGATCCTCGGAGGTTGCTACAGAGAAACGTTCCACAACATCACTACAAAAGAAAAACAAAGTAAACAGTGTGATCAGGTGCAGCCTTATGTAGAGGAACGACTGGACGTGTCTAAACAAAGGATAATGAAAAATCATCAAAGATTAAAGGCTCACCCGCTCCAACTTTGTTCCCAGCATGGACTCCCATTTCCGGGACCCATTAAATGAACTGTGTCGAAAAAGAGTCACTGTAATGATCTAACCAATCTTGTGTTTTCACCATTGGTCACTGAACCGCCAAACCACGCAAACACCATATGGTTTCCAGCTACCGGTCCATTCATTCTGCAAGCAGTATTCAAAGTCGTGTTGACATGAGAGAGAATGTTACTGAAGCTAATTCAGCAGAACTTTTGTTCTGTCCAGAATACTTGCTGTATTTTGGCATCTAATTAAAAGTACATGTGCACGATTTGAGTAATGTAGAGGAGAAAGCAGGCCAACTGCGCCAATACAACAGACTCTTCTTAAAAAGAAAAACAATGTATTTGTTTGAGTCTTTGTTCCAGCACCCACAGCTGCTGAGCAGGTGGAAATGCAGGTGGGTGGAGGTTGAGGCTGGTGGCAACTTTATTGTCCTGGCATTTAAGTGGGTGTAAAGTTATTGTTCCAAACAAGAGCGGGTTGGAAAACAAGTTTTTGAAACCCAGGAATGTTTGCACAAATGCAAGTAATTTTGCATTTTGCAGAGTTAAGACTCTGGCCTCTCCCTGGAGTAAACATCACAATAAACCTTTGTTGTTGAAGGAAGAGAAAAGAAGAGAAAATCAATCTTATTACACCTTTTAATTCACGATCAGCGCGCTCTCGTGTTGCGATTCGAGTTTAGGAGATGATAGCTCTTGTTTTGATTCGACGGTCTCTAACACAGTGGTCGTAATCATGCACCACCGAGTGTGTAATTGAACCCCTCTTGCTCTTAACATTAATTAGCGCCTCTGTTTGTGGACCGCACAGCCGGGCAGGAGTGCACCATAACCCGTCCCACACCGTTTCGACGGTGCACCGCTGTCTCAGCTTTGGCCTGAATCACGGCTGGAACCCAAAGTGGATCCTGAGCCGGCTGGCCTCTTCACAGCTGCACATGGCTGAAGGAAACTTTACACTGCTGGATGACAGAGGCCAGTGTCATGAACAGATGCATGGGACTGTGTCTGGATTACTTCAGTTTGACACAGCTCAGCTGGACGGTATTAAAACTGGGCACTTTACAGCAATGTTATGGCATCATGGGGAATCGTTTTCCATTATATTCTTGGAGACTGCATCCTGACCAGATGAGCCATTTGACCATAACTTCATTATTATAATCAATAATACTAGTTAGGATTACATGAATATTTTTGTATTTAAAATGTCCCTGTTTCTTTTATTTTCACATCACCTCAAATTGCTGTTGCATGAAGGCTATGTTGGTTCCCATTGAAAGACGTTTCAATAACAGATTTATAGAGATACTATGTCTCATCTCTGCTGCTCCACTCTCCCATGTCTTTATTTTTATCCTTCTATATCCCAGTGTTTTGGTTTTGGCTATTTTTTCATTGTTTGTTTGTTTTGGGTCACTCACCACTCGCTCAGCATGGTTCTGCAGCCGCTGAAGGCAGCTTTTTTTTTTTTCCGGCCAAAATAAACCCTCAGCGTATAACAGACACTGTCGAAACTAGATCTGAATGAATGCCAATGTTCCTGTATATCTGCCGGATATGTGGGCAACTGTATTGCACAACTTTGCCATATCGACTGAAAAGGGTCATGTCATATTTGTGCTTACAGTTTCTTTCTGCAGATCCACCCTTACAATACAATCACAAGAGTTTTTCCTCTCTCTATTATTCATCTATTTAAAAAAAAGATATGTTGTGCTAGTTTATCTAATATGCTTTTTCTTAAAAACCTGGTGAAGAGAAATCTACAATATTAATGTTAAACGGTCCCTCAACATGTCACCTACAGCTTTACCAATCATCATGACCAGGGACAAAATTGACACCTGGACTTTGTGATGGGGTTGTGGCGAGGGGCTAAGACACCCACTGGAATGAGTGTCAATATAAAACATCACATTCTACTCCACCTTTGCTTGTCTTTGTATGGAATGTTCATGTGAAGACTAGGTAAATGTGATGTGCACCTTTTCTTCACATAGTGTATCAATTAAAAGAGATAGAACCATTTGATAGTTGACATTTGGGGAATGACCTTGTATTGTGAGTCAAATTGTGAGATCAAATAAATAAAGCTATTTAGCTAAGTGAATAAACTTACCAACAACGTGTTTTGGTTGGTTCGTACACATCACAAAAATAAACTGTTGGTTCTTTTGCAGTGGTACACGTCTATGAGTCCACTACTTAAATCAATATTAGTTTCTTCTCAGTTGTTCAAATTTAATTATAGAAGGGTAGTAAGAAGTATCCATGTTGTTCTACTGTGTTTTACCACACAGTGGTGAAGAGCAACACGGTTAGGGGGTGTATTTCGGTATTTAATGACTGACTAAATAAAAAATTACCACACTCAAATGTTCAATTTGAGGCCAACAATAAAGTTTTAATCAGTCTTCATTCTCAAATTGCTTCCACGGGAATCAACCGATATTTTGCTTTCAAACTTGTCATATTTCTATCATTCATCGAACAAAGCTGAGACAATTACCCTTTGGATTGTCGTAGTGGAACTTAATTAGATTTTATATGACAATTAAGAATGTTACTCCTGAGCGCTCGCTCAATGAGTATGGAGGCTTTTTCAGTTCCCATGTAACTTCCGTGTTTCTGGTGGTTTGTTAAAGGGGACAATGGTCTTTCTATTTGTGTTTTGCTGGCAACACACAACAATAAAGCAAATATGTTCACAAATAATGAAAGTGGGTGACACTCTTCTTGAGGGGAGGCAAAAAAAAATAAACAACTGTAAGCGATGCAGGGAAATCGTGAGGTAATGATGCGTTCCTCATACAGCTCAGTATGATGCACCACTTTACTGGAGGGAACACAGAAAAGTAACTAATCTGTACATAATAGTTATTAGTTATTGGTTATGTGCCATTTAGCTGCAGATTTGGAGGTAATCACAAAGCTGGCGGTCAGTGTGTAGATTACATAGACTCCCATTCTATAGGAACTAATCACCAGACACTGGGTCATTAACCAAGTGTGTGGCATTCTGTTCCTCAATCTCATTTCTGTCTTCACTGCCTCCTTAAGGTCTGTATGAGCAGTGTGTAATTGTTGTATCAGCATCTGAAGGTAGATTAGACGAAATTCTATGGAGGAACTATGGAGAGGCCAAAGTGACTTAGACCCACGCTGTCACTTCGCACTGTTTGTAGTGTCTGTTTGTGCAGAGATCTTTGCCAGAGCGCCGCTCAGAACTGCCTTTTGCTTTCAGTTTAACTTGCTTATGTGACAGATGGGTGCAGTTTGCTATGTGGGGCAATGCTTCCAGAAGCGAGAAAGTTTAGATTCATCAGAGGGAAGCAAATCAAAGAGGGGCAAGTTATGTGATGCTGTGTGACATTGAACAAGACAGATAGACATTTACAACTGAAACACACATTTATTTTGTTGGAGGCTTCATTGTTTGATGGATCGAAAGGGGGCAACATAATACTCTTCAGAGATCCATGCTGTTTTGACCTTTGGGGTCACAGCAAATTGTTGAGTTGACCATGGCTTGATCTGAAATATCCTACTGTGAAAATCAAACTTATAGGTCGTCAGTGAGCAGCTTATCGTGACCTTGAGTGAGACCTGAGAACTGAGAGCAACAGAGTTCAATGTATTGGAAGAGAGCTTCACAAAACACTGGGGTACAGTGCTTCAGTGTGGAACCAATTGTGTTGGATGGCATTTTTGAAACCCCTCCGAAAAGGTTAAGATTAAGACAACTTTCAGTAACCCACAATGGGGAAATTACATTCCTCACTCTGTTTATGATTTAGCAATTTACAATCACTGAACTGTTTTATTTTTACTCCATTACCCTTAATTGTATATTGTTACAGTGTCAGGGCCAGAGATTCTGCAGCAGGGCCCGAGTAGGATTCGAACCACCAAGCTTTGGTTCCAAAGAAGTTTCCAACCACTGAGCCACTGCCGCCCCTGTAAACTACATTTTAAAAACTATTTTCACAGCTTGCATATATGAAACGATGTGCCTTGGTTTGTAATCCTGTTGGTCTAAACCTAATGATCTTGCACCAGAAATGCATTATTCATCCAGTGAGATGTTTTGATGTGAAGAAATGAAAGAGTTGGCAGTCCTCTCCATCCAAAGCCTCAGGTAAAAATAAATAAATAAATAAATAAATAAAGGAGATGATTGCACCTATCCTCCAGCCGGGCTCTGTTAAAAACGATCATTGCCATGAAATCCAAATCAAAGCATCAAAATCAAAGTATTCTGCACACAAAATGGATGCATTGATCCTATGCCTTTCTTTTTAGGCTCCCATGCTGCACACTGCATACTGTAAACTGCTCATATTATGTTGTGTTTAAGTAATTAATTCTGCAACATCTCAGAATTGTGATACGCTGGCGCTCATGGTACAACAGAGCAAATCAACTCGCAGGTTATGAGCTCTTGTAGAGATGCTGTCTCTCTTGCAATCACCTTTGATCGTGATATGCATATTTCATGACCAATGTAATGTCAATGAGTCCTCCACTAATCCACCTCGGAGCCGGGGGGAGCACACCCAATGATAAGGGTGAGTGAACTCAAACAGACTGAGATAAATATTGTATTTTACGAGAGAGGGGGTGGGGAGGATTGAAAGACACGGCGGGGCCGAAGGGACACAGAGTCACCATGGGGTGAGATAGTGGGGGGAGATAGCCCTGGAGAGAATGGTCCACAGATCAAGAGAATGAGGCAGACACAGAGATGGAGGGAGAGTATCAAGGGGGAAAAGCAATTCGGAGAGGCTGAGGTTATTGGCGGTCATCAAAGTGCTGCCGTTGACACATAGAAATCAGCTCGAGCAAGATTTCAGTGAAGTTTACACTTCCCCTGCAATGTTGACCCTGACAGCAGTCAGTATTCAGGTCAACAGCGACTCATCTCCGAACCCTTGATTGACTCATCTCCAGTCCATGCATCATTAAAATCCATTAATTTCCTAAAACAACTGTGAATGATGAAACGGACTGAAAGTTCAAAAATGTGGTTTTTAATCTTTCATAGCCGCCGCCATATTTTAATCATTACAAATATGTTCTCACCACTCCGCTCCAACACCATTTATTTCCCAATATGGCAAACAGGAGATGTCTGAACACACCCCAGTGAGCTGGCAAATGGCGGATACCTACTCTGGCAGCTGAGAACAGCGGGGGTGCACAGGAACTGAGACACAGAACTCATTCAGGAAACAGAACATATGAGGGGCACTAATTTGTCTGTTCATATAGGTCCCCACCCACCCGCCCACCCCCTTCTTCTTCCTGTTCACACTCTCAATTTCTTTCCTTCCACCCATGAAATGCGTTTGATATCCAGATACTTTTGATGCAGATGATTCTTGCCTGAAACTACCTTGTCCCAGGCCTCTGCAAACGGCTCTTTGGAACTGATATAACACAGGATAAATGATTATGGGGGTCCTCCATCCCCCCTGGCAATGAATAGAAGAGGTTATGTGTTAATACAGGAAGAGAGGTTGTATTTTATGTCCAATGATTAGCCTTCTTGGACCTAATTATGTCCCTGGGGACAAAGGCTCCTCTCCTCCTCCTCTTCTCTCGAAAGCCTTTCTCCCCCTTTTCCCTGATTCACCCCCCTCCCTACCCCTCCCTACCCCTCTCTACCCCACGCACCCTGAGTCCCTTTCTTTCCCTGCCTCTCTCAGGTAATAGACACTCTCGATTCCGTTTCCTTTCAACATGAGCAGTGTGCACTCACAAACCTTTTTCCCCAAGTAACCAAAGTCAGCCTGAAACCATCTACAATGGTGTGTGTGTGTGTTGTGTGTGTGAGTGTGTGAGTGTGTGTGTGTGTGTGTGTGTGTGTGTGTGTGTGTGTGTGTGTGTGTGTGTGTGTGTGTGTGTGGGTGTGTGTGTGTGTGTGTGTGTGTGTGAGAGAGAGAGGTAAAAGATAGGCATACAAGAGAAAACCACACAGACTTTGCTGATTTCTTTTGCCTTTCAGAGCAACAGTGGTGACTGAAAGGGAAAAGAAAAGAATGAGGGGTTAGAGAGAGATAGAGAGAGAGAAATGATTTCCACTACACTGGAACCCTCCTTGCCTTAATTGTGCATCAATCCCTGGTTGGCTGCAGACGGAGGTGAAGGGAACCAGATTCCACCTCCATCTGAAAACTGAATAAAACATGCTCTACTCCACAGTTCACGGCTGCAATAAAGGCACACTGGCCCCTCTAAACTTCCAAAAGTGGGGCTTCCATTCAACAGATGCCAATTTGGCATCCTGTTAGGAGTATAGGTGGATGATGATGATCATCCATGATGAATATAACACCCCTGGTGCATGAAAATAACATTCTAGTGAAGCCCATTGCCCTCTGTGCTCAAAGTTTCCAATAAGCGGAATCCTTTTTTTACAACTCAGGAGTCAAACAATTACAAAGGGTCAAGTTATCGTTTTGGAAAACAGCACTTGACCTATGTTTCTCCTCTCATAAGTAGAATCCAAACAATCCATTCTGTTTTGTCACCCGACTGCATCCATCTTGTTCCTGCCAGGCCCAGGGCTGACATGTTGTAGCGCTCCATTTCCTTGGCTATGGTTGCAGCCTTGCCAGCCTGGAACATGGTTCTGATGTTCCACGTCCCCACTGGGATGGAGTTCCTTAGCGTTAGGAGGTGTTTCGAACTACCAGCGCCCTTGCAGGTTTGGCTAGTAAACATCATAGTCCCCTTTGCCGGGGTACCTTCTTTGGCCAGGTGTGTGATTTGGTTTTTCTTCGTCAGCTTTTCTGTAACTGGAACATTTTTTACAGAATGGGGTAGTTAACCCCACCCCCAACCTGGAGGGCCAGTTTGCTGCTTTTTGTCTGGCCTCTAGTCCAGAAACCTGCCCGGCATGGTTGAACCTACTGAATGTATGAGCTCCCATCGGTATAGCCGTCAGAGTCATGGAGGCACACAAGCAACCCCACCACGACAAGGTAGCAGCACAGGGTGGAAAGAAATTAGGAACGCTTCATGAATTTGCATGTGATACTTCATTTACTGATTAAATCTTAATTTTCATGACCATTACTGCTTTACTGGTGGCAGCAAATGATATTTCATTCTATTGATACTGGTTGTGAACTCAAGTAAACTGTACTCTTGGGAATAAGTTGAAAAGAATCAGATGGTAAATGTAAGCATTACCATGCAGTTGTTCAGGAAAGTCTCAACTTGACAAGTGCTTCATCTTTTAAAAGTCACATTCACATCTTCTCTGCATCAGCGATTACACTCTGGGCAAAGTGCCAGCGAAGGTATCCAGTGCCAAAGCTGGAATTTAGTATGGCCATCACAGATGAACACAAATGTCCTTATACTTGTCTGTTGTCACGGCTTTTCACAATAAATGCTGTTATCTAAACATGCACATAAACCACATGGTTCATATCGATATGTGTGGTTGTAATTTAATCAAATAAGGTTAAATTCAAAATGAAGTAAAGCTGTGATTGATAGATAGTATAGCTGAATCTTGAAATAACTTTTTACCTGATTAGAAAGTGAAATTAAAAAAGCCTGACATTAAACCTGGCACTATCAACATGAAGCAGGTCTTTTCATCGCAGCCAGAGTTGCCATGATAATGATGATAATATTATCAAAAGTATCTCATCATATCCTGGGTGGCCTCTCTTTAACCCTGCCAGGCAATGATAACGTTTCTTAATGTAATAATGACAGTCCACAATTCATGAAATGTGTTAATGAATGTTTGGTTGATCTGAAATAAGCCGTAGACTGTATCTCTGCTCCATCACTAAATGGCATGATATAATTCCTTAAAGGCGCAGCGTGTGCGATTTTTGTCACTTCGAAAAATATTACAGAACAATTACATACCGACATGTTTATGAATTTCTAATCACCTAAATGTTTTACTTTTTACTCTAACTTTAAAATGACATTGTATTATACCCTTACAAAATAATTGTACATTCTATATACAGTCTTATATTGTCAGGTCATGACTATAGTCCAATGAGATGCAGAGATACTGTACCATTAGGGAATATGTGTTGTGATCACATTTATTGGACTTACTGACCTTGCGTACTCTATGATTGCTTGTATTGGGAAAGTGTTCTCTAATTAGAATAAGGATTAGTCTATTGTCTCTCTAGCCCAAAGACATGATGAAATATGTTTCTTGTGTTTTTGTTGATCTTTACCTTTGACCAAACAACTCCCAAAGTTATTCATCTGCAGATTTCCTCCGAAGTAATATCCAATGTCTTACTCTGCACACACACATACACACAGCCGCAGAAAACAACAGCCTGCAGCGGAACAGTGTATCATTTCAAATTGAACTCTGGTATCTGTATAATCACAATGTTTTTCGCTGTTAACACAGGAAACCTCAAGAGCTGGCAAATTAAACTGAATTGATAGTTTAAGAATTCAATCATTTCGTCAGTCACGTGCACTGTGGATATTTTATGAACCGACTGAAAGCAGCACAATAAATATGGAGACTGATGAAAAACTATTTTACAAATAGGGAATAATCTTATCGGCCTCGTCACTGCATCAGTCTGCTGCTGCTGCACCCCAGAGCTACGTTCCTCTACTTTGCCCGAAAGACATAAAGGATAAGACAGCAGTCAACAAAAAAGACCACATGGTGCGTTTGGAAATGAATACATTATATCTAATGTAGGGGAAAAACAATCAAATACCACATACCTGTGCAACTTTCAAGTTTTCTTCTCTCTTTTCTTCCCTGCACACAAAACCATCACATCTCAGTATAAAACAGTGTAAAAAGTGTTTTCCTTAGTTGACTTTTTGCCTAGTGAAAATGTGCGTAGCATTTAGAAGGCACATGTTTGGATGTGTGTTTCAGGAAAATGCTCATGACAACTCCCTTTCATGACTTTAGTTGTGGTTGAGCTGAAAATGAAGCGAGTCTGTGATTGAGTGGGCAAAGCATCTCCGTTTGTATGGTACAGAATGAAAACCTCATCCCTAATGGGCTGAGCAGAAAGTGAGAGGGAAGTGTGCAACACCAATAACATGACATGAAGCTGTGATAATTGCACTTTGATTGCTTTTAAGGAGAGAATCTGATGAATCCCTTGATTTGCTGGAAGCTCGTGGGATATGTGGGGGGGGGGGGGGGGGGGGGGGGGGGGGGGGGTAACTCTCACCAATACTGAGTTCTGACTGAAATGTGGAATGCATCATCGTGATCATTGTAGAAGGACAAGTGACATTCAAGAGCACAAATAGTTTAGCCTCACAATTAAATTGTAATTGTCCTCTTGGTCTAAATGGCACATTGTAAATGTAGCTTGGTGTGCGTGTGTGTGTATGCGAGTTTGTCGGATGTAAATTCAATGTGGTTACTTGGATGATAGCAGAATGTGCTCTGAATTGTTGCACCATGCAGGCAGCAGGGCAGAACTGAAGGCAGCATCCTCTAATTGGCTAAGTATGCAGAGTGCTGCTCGCTAATGTCTTTCAGAATAGAGTGAGATCACAGATTGTGGAAAAATGCAACTCTGTATTAGTGCAAGGTCTGGACTGATTCTGAATAAAGATATTGATGAATGGAATTCACAGTTAAGTTATGAAATGAAGAAAATGTGTCTCCAGGACTGCAAGGAAATATATTTTACTGTTCTCAATCAAAATGCCATGGGGGTTAAGGTTTAGTTAATTGAAAATAAAGTTGTATTTTCGTACATTTTAAAATGTTCCTCATAGGAGGAATCACTCTTTATCTAAGTTTGTATATATTTTTATAGACAACACTTTCTCAGGGGCTGCTGGAAGAAGGACCCACTCCTCATGTAAATGTACAGTAATTAGCGCATGTACGAGTAATGGGGGGAAATAACACATTTAAAACATTATACATTCCTGAAAATGTCAGTGTGTAATTGTTTTGTAATATTTTAGATTTAACACAAATGATCCAAATGTTATCCGTCCATCCATTCATCCACCCATTTTACTTACACACCTTTATTTCGTTTTCTGTAAATCTTATGAAAAGTGTCATTAAAAGATCGATACTATTCCTCAAATTCGCCTTTCAGTAAAATACTCAAAATCAATAAGCCTCTTATTGAATAAGCCTAATCCTTGACTCGGACATCACATCTCACACTAATAATGTCTGCACCTTAGTGAAGCTGTGCTGACAGAAAACAAGTAAATTCACTTAAATCTCAAACAATTCAATTAAAACCGATCAAATTTACACACGCATAGAGAACTGGAACTACTACCCTTGCATGATCAATATGTCAAAGCTTTGGCCTTGGCTGTAATGACTACCCTGTGCTACTATATTAGCCTGATGCATTATAAATCCAATAACTTTGTCTGCCAGCGTGTGTTTGGCCCTCCATAAATGATAGCGACATAATAGAGATCAAGCTGAGTATTTAGTCATTTTCCACAGCACCGTAAAAAAAAGAGAGGAGTGATTATTAATATTCGTCTGTATGCACACTGTGAACGTCTCTGTGCCTCCGCCCCCTCTGTCCTCATCTGCTGCCTCTAATTAAATGGGGTGAAACAGCCTTGTGTTTCACTTTTATGTGTTTCAATTTTGTCAGCAAGTTTCCCCACAATGCACCCGTTTGAATTTCAAATGATAAATGAAATTCCTGCTTTTAGTGAAGTAATTCCATTAAAGTTCCGTATTATGGAAATAAAGACAAAAACCTACTGTATGTAATTCAATTTCCTGCATTCGGTTCCTCATCGGGACCCCAGTGGCTGAGACCATCTATCGAGTTTGCTAATATTTAAGTGCCTCGTCTTTCCTGAAAACCACATTACTCTGTGCATAAATGAAACATTTGCATGGGGCCATTCCTCTGAAATGTATTTCCCTCAGTTACTTTACTTAGCCCGCTGGAATCAGATATTTGCAATTTATTTCCACATTAACCAAATCACTGTCTCTGTTCGAACCACGTGTTCCGGCTCTCCTCCAAAGTTAAAAGACTTATCAGACTCAATGAGGTCAAGTTTTGGGGGAGTTTTTAAACTAACCGGACAAACTTAAGTTAGAAGATTGATGAAGCCCATTGTGGGAATCTGAATAATGTGTTTAAAACGTGACAGAGGCCGGGGGGGTTATTTTCTTGTTTTTGGCATGCGTGTAGCTGTGGCAGCAGCAGCCTTAAACAGGGATATGGATCCTCGCCTGGGGAGACATCTCAGCCTCGCTGTGGGATCATTATTCCAATGGACAAAGCCTTGGTTATAAATAGGTTCATGAAGTTCTCAGGCGGCACACTCTTTGTTTTCGGACCATTCCTATTTGTCTTATTGATCTGAACATGTGTGGCAACGGTATTGTTCTTTGGAGGCACGAGCAGGAAGAGGGTACAAGTCATTTTTTTTAAAAACTTTTTTGTGCTCTGGATCAATGTGTCTGTTACATATCCAGTGTGTGTTAGTACAAATGGGCCAATGAAATATTAGGCTGCATGGATTAAAATTGTCAATCCTATTACTCATGTAAATTATTGATATAAACGGTGTTGCTTGTAATTATAAAAGCAATATTACATTAAAGGTGCTGTGTGTAAGATTTGGTGACATCTATTCGTGAAGTTGCATGTTGTATCCATCACTTCACCGTTACCCGCCTGAATATGCAGGAGAACCTATGGTAACCCTCAGTTGTCATGAAAACTCAAAAGTATGTCCACTCTGGGCTACTGTAAAAACATGGTGGCCCCCATAGAGAGGACCCGCTCCTCATGTAAATATACATGAATGGGTTCATTTAAGGGTAATGGAAAAAATAAAACATTTAGAAGATTATAAATTCATGAAAATAGTCAGTATGTCATTGTTTAGTCAAATGTTTAGTGTCAAAAATGAAAGCATTATTACATTCTGCACAGCTTCTTGTTTTTTGCTCCACAGCTTCAGTGTTTGGTCTCAACACTTCTGGTGAACCCACTGTACCCTTCTTGTAATGAACCTCTAGGATCGTGGTGATCCAATGAAACCATCAACAGCTTTGTTTTACCCTGAACGTGTGGAGACCATCCATCCGTCCACTGTCCATCCATCCATGGAAACCTGCATCCAGCCAATAACACAGGACTTTGAAACGCCCTGCAGGTGAGATTTCACAATGCAGTCAGGTCACACTTTCTGTGATTTATAACAGGCAGGGCCTGAGGAGGCTAAACTCTATATTGGATTGTCAAGATCACCCTCTCAAGGGGGAACCCGAACTATTGCCCTCAGGCCACCATTGTAGAGCTCCTGTTCCAAAGATTAAAAGACTTAATGTTTCCTTCATACCCAGTGTTATCAATATGCATTCATTTCTCCTCACCGTTGCATGTTTGGCAATGTTCATTTGCATTTCCCTTGGTTTTTATTGTGGTCATTGTTCGTTGATACTGCCTCAGTTTTTTGACCATGTGACAATCTAATCCACATGTGTCAAACGTATGGCACGCCCACCACATCATTTTATACGGCCAGTGACACCACCAGATGTATCATTGTCTAAAAATAAAGGTCTACATGTATGAAAAAGCATAAACAATATTTGTAACTTGTAAATGTTTGTATGTAGACAGTTATTTTCCAGTATGTTAAGGAGTAATTACATTTAGTCCCACAATTACAACCCAGCCCTTTGAGTGCAACCATAATGCTGATGTGGCCCACGGTGAAAATGATTTCGCCCCCACCCTGATCTAATCTTATTTGAAGTGATCTAATCTGATCTAATCTAATCTAATCTAGCCACTTGATTAACATCAGGTGTTAATGTGGATTGTCCTCTGCCCCAAAGATCTAAAGTTTGATCCCTGTCTTCCCCGATCCACATACTGAGGCCAAGGCACTGCTTCCAAAATGGCCCCTGTGCTACTCCATCTGAAAAAGTGCTTCAAATGAACATGTCACAATAAATAAACTGCTTATTCTAAAGAGGTTAATTTACCATTTGATCAGAATAGCTCTATATAATTGCAGACCATCTATTTAAAGAGACCTTTTACACCTAGGGGCAGTTTAGAGTTTCCAAACCTTACCGCCCAGTCTGCATGTCTTTGGACCGTGATAGAAACCAGGGAGAACACAGTGATCAACAGTCTTGCCTTCCGGTGGAGCGACAGATCTAACCACAGCATATGGATCAAAATGCAAAGAGATCAGATTTACATCCTGTCCATTTAAGTGTCACAGACAGACTCCATGTTAAATGCCCTGGGTTTTTTAAATGTACAAACTGGCAACAGCAACAACTTCATCACGGTGCTAGTGTGTCGCCGTTGTGCATTTAGAAGCCAAATATCATTATGATAATTCGTCTTAATTTTATGCTGCAATGCTGCCCTGTGGAGTTCTCTGGTAAACAGACAGACTTATGTGTGTGTGTTTACTTTGTTTCCCGGAGGCCAAACTAAATTCTCTCCCCAATAATACATTTGCAAAGCATAATGCGTGTACAATGTTTTGGGTTGAGAATTGTGTCAACTGCTTTTTCTGTTTTACTTTGCAATATTCTTCTCTGGTGCCTGTGTGTGTGTGTGTGTGTGTGTGTGTGTGTGTGTGTGTGTGGGGGGGGGGGTTAAAATGAGGTGCAGGGTGCAACTACAGGCAGGGATGAGGAGAGTCTGTGCATCATGCTAAAGATGGTTTTCACTTGAGGAAATACTTGTGCCACCTTTGGATCCATGCAAAATGCCACACTCATCCCTTAATTAGGCTTCAAGGCTCATTATATCCTCACTAAGATGTAATCGGTTCTTTACCTTTCAAGGTATGCAAATGTGAACATCCTCAAGCAAACCAATAAATAAACAAACTCGGTTGCATTGGCAAATGAGGGATCATTCATGGAAGCAATCCTCCGTAACAACCCAATTGATTACATACGCAGAGACCTAATGCTACAGCTGCTGGACACTGTTGGATAAATAAGTAAAACCTAACCACTTGTTTAGAAGTGAAAGTAAAGGAGATGAATGCAGCATCAATTGTCATTGTCATTGTATATTTGCATCCTAATAATGCAAACAATCAGTTACATTTGCAGAGCTTGAAAATGAATATAAAACAATCTGAGGAGCCCAGGTTTGTTGTTGTGCAGGGATAAAAAAAACATTTCTGATTCTGGAACTAAATCAGATCATTTCTAGAGGTGAACCATGTCCTTAAAGGTGCAGATTTCATGTGATGTTTTACACTTCAATTGGTTGGAAAAAATATCCAATATAATATATTATAATAATTAAACAATTAATTAAACAACCCTTTGATGAGCCCTTTAATCTATTTTCAAGAGGAGCGAGTCCTCTCTATGGGGACCGCCATGTTTTTACAGTAGCCCAGAGTGGACATACTAAACATCTTTTGAGTTTGAATGACAACTGAGGGCTACTACATGTTCTCTTGCACGGGTGAGGTGATGGACACAATATGCAACTTCACCACCAGATGTTATTGAATCTTACACACTGCACCTTTAACTGACACCATTCATGAGGGAAATGTTGTTTACAATAAAACAGTTTTACAGCTTGTATGATTTACAAAAGACAACAAAACTAGGTGTTAAGTGGAAAATAAACTTGTTCTATAGTCCTCACCAGTGTGTGCAAGAGGAGGTTCATTTCTGCTGCACTGCATGGTCTCATTGAGGGCTGGAATCACAGATGTGCTCTACAGGGCTCCACATTGTTACACTAGTGTCAGCAACTTTCCCTAACACCTAGCATATGTGGAAACTCAGTCTGGAATGCATCCATGAGGAAGAGAGCAAAGGAAGCTTTGCTGACCCCAGACAAAATCAAATGGAGGGAGGTGAGGGATGAAGAGAGGGCTGCAGAATGGAGAGCACCATGTGTGTGTGTGTGTGTGTGTGTGTGTGTGTGTGTGTGTGTGTGTGTGTGTGTGTGTGTGTGTGTGAGGGGGATGGGCACCAGCATTTTCAGAGGATTAAAATGTGGCTGTAAAACTTTAATGATTCCCGTCTATTGACAAAATGACCACGGTACTGTTTACAACTTATCCACTCTTCACACATACAGTATATCATAGACTCAGAGCCACACCACATGCAGCAATACATGGTTAAAAAGATGATGTAATTATATCCACCTACAAGTCCATATAGAGAAAATTACAAAGTATTTTCTTTGCAAATGAGATGTTCTGCAAAAAATAAATAAATGAGCCAATGAATTCATAGCTGAATTAATACATTAAACAGGGGTGAATATTCCTTTTTTCCAAGGTAAATATATGCTTACTTTTAATCATACATAAATTACAAGATACATATTCAATACAAGAAGCCACAGCGTTATGCTGAACCTTTATCTAAAGGTTGTAGAAAC
>JAFBJT010108163.1:0-7500 GCA_016785325.1 Chascanopsetta lugubris | reverse complement strand
AAACTCCCTCCGACCCTCCTCCGTTCACCCCAAACGCGCTGATACACAGACGGGTGCGCCGCCGCCTCCTCCTCCTCCTCCTCCTCCTCCTCCTCCTCCTCCTCCTCCTCCTCCTCCNTGTGTGTGTTTGTGTGTGAGACACACGTTTACAACCCATAATGCTGTGGTATGAGTATGTATTCCTGGTGCGAGGGGTCATTTCCTTTCTCCACCTCTGAATCACGCTGAGAGAGACAAAGGACACGAGCCAAATCTAACTTAAAGGTACAGTGGGCTTCTGTTCGCCACCATCTTTAAATCTCAGTTTGTCACATATGTATAAAACTAAACAACTCAAGAAAACAACCTCGTAAAGTCACATGTGTCCTGCCTCGCTCACTAAAGACCCTCCATTATGAAACCCATGACGAAACCTCAATCAGGCTGACGTGTTTAGTTCCAGTCCAGACTCTGCACATTAACTCACTTTTCTTCAGACCACCTTCAAACGTTAAGGTTAATAGAATGATATCGAAAAACAATTGTGGTTAAAAAAACATAAAAAGGAGAAAAAAAAGAGCGCAGGGTTTCTGGAGTTCACGGAAAACTGCCTCGTCAAGAGAAAAGTCTCTCCTTTGTGTTGGCCATCAAAGAGGAAACGGACAGGAAGTCGCTGCCACAGGAAGTGCAGGCACGTAGAAGACTGCTCCCCTTGAGAGACCCCCGGGATCAGGGCTCACTCAGCACACACACACACACACAACCTCGTGGTCAGCAGCGCTCATCTCTGCCGCCTGGCTGAAAAACACATTCAGCCGGGTTTGTCTCCACCAAGGACCTCAAAAGTCCAAAGATTTCAAAACGTATTTTTTGTTTTGTTTTTTTTGAACAAAATGTGATCATCAGTCCGTGAGCGCTGGATTCACTGTTGTCAGGGCATGATAATGAGAGAGTGCTGATCTCTCATGTGATGCATGTGGACTCAGACTGTACAAACACACGGACCACATGTCCTCACCACCTCTGGGTGAATAACAATCAGGGTAAATGACCCGGCCTCTTGGCTTTGATGGCGACTTGGTGCCTCACTGCCCTGCTGTGAATTTGACAATCAGTAATGACATTTCATTAAAGGTGCAGCGTGTACGATTTCAGTCAATGCGTGTCACTTCTATCCATAGAACGAGGATTACAAAACAGTTATATTGCTATTTTTTTTAGAAATGTATAGTCACCCCAATGTACGACTTGTCTGTTTACATCACCCTAAAATGAGGCCTTTGAGAGGGTCTTCCCAATGGGGGCCGCCATGTTTTTACAGTAGCCCAGAGTGGACGTACTGAACATCTTTTGAGCTTTAATGACAAGGGAGTACTACCATGGGTTCTCCTGCATGCTCGAAAGGAAAGGGAGAGCTGATGGACGCGATATGCAACTTCACCAGTAGATGTCACCAAATTGTACACACTGTACCTTTAAAAGGATAATCGACTTTGAGGATATATGATTGAACCTTTTCAACTTTAACTTAAGGTCATTTCTCCGACCACTGACGCGGAGGAGATGAGATCTATGACCTCTGTGGGGACACTTCCTCAATCCAGCTCTGTTCCAATAGCAAATAAACAAATTCAAGAGCATGCGCTTTGAACGCATGAGGTCATGGGTTCGATTCCCAGCCTCTCCATCCACCCTCTGATGCACGTCACTTTGGATAAAAGCGTCTGCTAAATAGAATTGTAGGAGAATGTGTGAAATGTGTGGGTGCAGCTCAGTGGTAAAGCATGCACCTTGAATGCATGAAGTCATGGGTTCAACTCCCGGCCTCTTCATCCACCCTCAGATGTACATATGTCGCGTTGGATAAAAGAACTCCATCCCAGCAGTGTTTGTGCAGCAAAGTCCCATCACAACACACAGTGAGATATAAACCACCACAACCCCACCGACGAACACAGCTGTTTGTTGATCAAAGCCCAGAAAGTCTCTTCTCTTCCTTTGGAGCTGGACTGTTTACGTCTGTTTGTTTGAACAAATCACCGCACCGCGCAACTTTACTAATAAAACATAAAGCTGGATTCATTAAGTCCGTTCTAGCTGGAGAGACTTCTCCTCTGACCCGTCACGATCATCGCACTTCTCTTTACTATCGATCGGTGTAATTATTACGTCTCCCGGCGCACGAGCGCATCGGATGAATGAGCTGAATGAAAACGTCGGAACCAGGAACCTGCGGTGAGGCTAATCACGTCAGTGCTGTGAACTGAATCGCTAAGTGAGTGAATGAGGAAGCATCTGTGTCGACAACATGACGGAGCATTCACTCAAACACGGAGCCACGCTGTTTTTTTTTGTTTACCTCATTCACAATCGACCCGCGTCTTAAAGGCGCAAGTGTGTACGATTTGGCGGAGGTGGTGATGTCTCCTCCGACATGACGGCTGAATATCAGTTCGGTCTTCTTCACATGACACTTCAGACTGAACGTGTGTTCTGTCACGAATCAACAATAGCAACAGCAGCTGGCTACGAAAAACAAAGTGGCGCAACAAAGGCAGCCCCCCCCCCACAGAGGACCTGCCTCCGACGCAGATATACAACTGTCGCGAGCGAGCGCCGCCACATTGAGGCTATCTCATCAATCGCCAGTCGGAATTAGGCCGAGCGAGCCTCCGAGGACTGCTCATGAATCGGGCCACAGTTCTCGGCGGTGCTGCAGGGAGCTGAAAGTGTGTCAGCTGGGGGGACGGGACCAAACAAGGCGGCGGCGGAGTCTTGCTAACAGCCAACAGCTCCGGCTGAACTCATCCTGCCCCTCTCACGCGTTCCTCTTCTACCCCTCCACAAAGTCGAAATCGACCCTCGGTGTTGGATCAGTGGCTCCGATTCGGACGTCGGTCGTTCGATCCGGACAATTTCTAGGATTGTCTGTCCGTGCCTCCTGGTGCGGCTGTTTCAAGTATTCATGAGGAGCTGGAGAGAAACTCTGGGCTCGGAGCAGGCTGGAATGACTCAGGCTTTATGCGGCCAGGCCGCCGGAGCTGCTTCCCATACCACAGTGAGGAGACCGTATAGTGTACTGGGAAACAAGCTGTGGCACGAACTACAAGAAGTAAAAGTAGAAGTCATCGTTAAAAGTCTCGGGACAATATACAGCTACAGCGCTACAGCTCGGAGGCAGCGCTGTGCCAACTACCAACTACTGTGATAGTGGACTGGAAATGATTGTCCGCAAACCTGAATGTCTGTGTGTGTGAATTTCCTGAAAATGATTTTTTTAGCAAACTACAACGATTGGAAAAAGAGGCTCCCAGACGTCTGCGTTACGTCACTGAGGTTGAGGCCGTGACTGCTGAGTCATCAAACACTGAGGACTGACAGTGAAGATGTGTTACATAACAGCTCTGACAGGGAATAATAGGCAACAGGTTGAACCAATAATCCATGACGTGAGAGGCGAGGTGGTGGGTTTGACCTCGGACCTTCAGGTAAAGACTATAACATTCATCAGAAGAGCCAAATCTAACATATACATCATTGTAAGAAGGCGTAAGAAGCCTGGTCGACTGGACATGTTAAAGGTCCAGATTGTAAAATATAGGTCAAATGATTTGCATTTGTATTGGTTTGAATGAGATATGACACAAGATGTACCTTTTCTATTTACCTCTGCAGCAGATCCATGTCCCGATTGTCTGTCTCAATAATTCCACAGGGTTTTATTTATGATATGTATGTATTTTTGTTGTATTGTGATGCACTTTCACTTGTCTTTAACTTGTGAAGTAATTCAGATCTATGTTTAATTGGATGCGACACAAATAAGGTATATTATCATGATCGGTGTAGTATGCCTACAAGTTTCAGCTAATTGCCTTAAAATCAGGTGTTGTCAGAAACAGTGGGCCACTTATGTATATATTTACATGAGGAAGGGGTGCACTCTACGGGGGCCGCCATGTTTTTACAGTGGCCCAGAGTGGACATACCACTAACATCTTTTGAGTTTGAATGACAACTGAAGTCTACCATGATGGATGATACCAACATGCAAGTTCACCTCTAGATGTCACCAAACCTTACACACTTGCACCTTTAATCGTGCATTGACAATCAGGCCATTTTGTCAACAACCCGCTGCTGCTCTTCTACAAACAGTAAATAGACCTTAGATGACGGTGAACGTAGTCAGTTAACACTCGTAGAGATTAATTTCAAATCTATACTGAAGAGAAGAGACAGATGAAATATTCATGCTTCTACTCATGATGATGGTGGGGAACACTGAAGTGGTCCAACAGGCTCAGATTACAGCCCCTTGTTTACAGAACCTTCCCTCTGGTCCCAACACATCATCATCATCATCATCATCATCATCATCATCATCACAGAGTCAGATCTTTATCGTCTGGTCATCTGAGGCTCGACCTGAGCCTCAGAGCAGCAGCAGCAGCAGCAGCAGCAGCAGCAGCAGCAGCAGCAGCAGCAGCTGGAGCAGCTGGAGCAGCCGGAGCTGTGGGCAGCACCTACCCGAGCCGAACGCCTTGGCCACGAGCCACGTCAGGCTGCAGGACACCTTGGCCCGGGTGAAGTCGTAGTGGTCGAAGCTCTTGATGGCAGGGACGATGAAAGTGCGTCTCATCCCTCTGTCGTCTGCCGCATCTCCCATCTTGTCCTCCTGTGTGAGTGAGTGGAGTGGAGTGGGGGGTGGGGGGGTTGGGGGTGGGGGGGGGGGGGGGGGGTCCACTCAGCCAGAGGATGACATCCCGTCCACAGGAATTTAACACGCAGAAGGTTTCCTCTAGTCCTGAGTGGAGGTGGGGGAAGAAGTTTGGAGTGGAGACGTCTCCTCGGTCACATGGGAACCATCCCGGTGACTTCACGTCCTGGAGCTGGAGTCAAAGCCCCGGATCACTGACGCAGACGAGCGGCAGAAGGTTTCCTCCATTCCCCGGGTTGGTTCTCCTCGACATAACGGAGCGTAACTGTGCGCCGCCGCCGCCGCCGCCGGGGGTGGGGTGGAGTGGGGGGGGGGCTGAAGGATCCACTACCACGCCGCGGAGCAGCGTCACACTCGGGGCACACACATCCCGGTTGTCTCCATGGTGTTTCTCCTCTTCTTTTCTATCTGTTTGTCCCCCTCTCTCTGCCTTCCTCTCCCTCTCTCCCTCTCTCTCTGCGGTGTCCCCTCTGCGCTTTTCCTGCCGCACTGACCGGGAGGATGAAAACGCACTGCGCAGGCGCAGAACGCCCTCCTCGTCTTGATAGGAGTGAACCACAGAGGATAAAAATATAATGTGAACAAGGTGGAGCTGACTGGAGGGAGGGCTCTCAACTACATCCCTTGAAAAAAACGAAAAAAAAAAACTTTCCACTGAGAAATGAAGAAATGTAATACTTTTAATAACATGTCTTTTCAAATGAACCCCCCCCCCCTCCCCCCCAGGAGACTCATTGCAGTTAGGGGGGGAAGACACGACTATACTTCTTTAGTACTGAAGATCAACTACCGCAGTTTAAAGTCAAACTATACAAGTCATATTTTCTAGAAAAACAATCACCACATTTGATTTGAACCAACTCAGAGGTTGAGTGGTGACATCTAGAGGTGAAGTTGCATGTTGCAGGTTAATATGGCAGCCTTCTGTTAACCCTAACACATATATTCTCTGTATTGTCCACTCTGGACCATGGGAGCACAGAGTTGTGCAAAATGGTGGCCCACGTACAAAGAACCTGTAATGAAACTGGACAATTGTGGGTTCAGGACATTATACTCACATGGATATGGACTCACATCACTTTGTGATGCTAATGTGGCAGCTAGGATGAAAAAGAGAGTGTTGCGCCACAGTGCTCAGGTTATGCTGCTTCTGTGTGTATGTGTCATATTATCTGCAGTGAAACTAACATGTTATCGGCACTGATCAGTGAAATGATGATCAGATTCACAGGCCCAAACAGATTATAAATCACTGTGTGATTTACATGCCCATCCTCCTAATTATGTTTTTAACGATGAAGATTTTCTCCTTCTCTAAAAATGGAAATGCAGCACAAAACTTGATCTCACAATACTACAAGTGAAAATAAAACAAACCCGGGCAGAACAAACCCCTTTGGTGGAACATTTTCAGACCAGTGTTTTTTTTATTCATAATAAAATATTTTTTCAATGTCAATACTGATGTAGAAAAGAATTTCGATTTTATTTCCAGCATTGATTAAGTCCTAAATGAGACAAAACCTGCAAAGACTGAACAGAAAACTCGAACACACACACACACACACACACACACACACACACACACACACACAGTATGAGCTGAACTGTGCAAAGTAAAAGTGGTAGACACCCATAAGCTATGTTCAACATGACCAGCCACATTCTTCAATTCTGAATCCAGGCAGATCAGATTAGACAGTTTTCACACTGTGCCCTGCACCTGACATGCATGTGAACCAACAGTCCTCTGAAAACTGCACAAGTATGTGCATGTTCATACTGTTTTACATACATCATCATCAACAACAATAAAAACATGACACCGCTCAATACTAAAGGGGGAGATGATTCAGAGACCGAAGCTGTAGCCATTTATCTGTGTTTGAAATGTTCATAGGGCAAGTATGAGCCCATTGGGTCAAAAGGTGAAGAAGAAGAAGAAGAAGAAGGATGGTAATGTGATTGTAGCTTTAGTGTCATTATCATAAACATGAACAGAATAACAACGGGATAAAAATAAAAACAAAAATATATTAATACATAGTGAAAAATTTGGTGAGACAAAAAGAGTGAAAAAATGTAACAGATTTTAGAAATAAGTTGGAACTGCATGAATGTATTTCATTTTATCATCACTGAACCAGTGAGTCGAGGAAATTTTATTAAAATAATGAGGCTAAAAAGAATAACTTGTAACTTATAACTGTATTTTGCTTACATGTTATTTTAGAAATAGGTTAATTATTAAAAAATAATTAATGTTTCCTCTATGTTAAGTTGGTTTTAAAAAAATCGAATAACCTGAGAGATGAGACTCGAGTTAAACTCACACACAAAACTGTATGCGTATATTTATATGTGCAACTGTGTTCCACCAAAGGGCCATATGAAGGACAGACTGACTCTGAATGCAAATGAAATACACAGAGTTAAAGGTACAGTCTGAAGGAATTAATGACGTCTAGTGGTGAAGTTGCAGTTTATTATGCCTCATTGCACTCATCCAATCACAACGAAGAGAATCTATGGCATCTTATCATGACAATGTAAAATGGTGCATATATAGTCCTAAAAATGGTGGTACAACATGGCGGCTTCTGAGGAGAGGACCTGGACGTGATGTGAACATATAGGGCTCATTCAAGTTTTACATTCAGGTGTTTGTAAAAAAAAATATATAATCTATGATCAATTTCAACATTTCAACAGAAACAGAAATGCGTTTACCAACCATGGGAGTAATCTCTAACCATTTTAGTATGATTTGTGTGTGTGTGTGTGTGTGGGGGGGGGGG
>JAFBJT010108161.1:15312-30616 GCA_016785325.1 Chascanopsetta lugubris | reverse complement strand
TACATACACACATATATATATACATATATATACATATAAATATATATATACATACATATATATATACACATATGTATACATATGACAAAAATGACTGAAATCTTACACACTGCACCTTTAAATCATGCTCTGTCCTCCCTGTGCCCTCTCCTCTATTTCTGTGTTTAGAAATGATCATAGATCGAAGCCACTGGACGAGAGGACGATACTTAGCGCTGCAGCCATATGGTCTGTGGAACACGCCCATGCAAATGCAAGACTTCTGTGCTTTGTGATTATGGAGAGTAAATCATGCAGGTTGCTGCGACTGCACAGTGGAAAAAGCATCAATATATATATATGATATTTCTGACAAAAAAAGACCATTTTTATTTTAATCTCATACACTGGGCCCTCTAAAACAAATCCACATCCGCTCAAAAGGAGATAAGGGAGGGACAAGAAATAAATTCATAGGTGGTGGTATATTGTAAAGTAAAAAACTAACGTCAGTGCTTGTCTAGTTTCCACTCTATTGTCAAAGTTTCATCCTTGTCCAAACACAGCATCGTTTACAAGCAAAACTTTGTACAACTGTCATTGCAGTACAACTCCATTGCTCAGAGTTTACACACGGGTTTTTTTCTCCAGTTCATTTATACATCCCATAGAACAGAAACCAGATAATGGGGAGAAAGAAAAAACACATTCTAGAACCATAAGACTAAAAAAAGGACTTATTTTCTTCCTTTAGAGCTCCCAGCAGATTCCTACTTAAAATAAAATAACATTTTTGCTTCTTGTGACGCGTCAGTCCAGGTCAGATTGATTCAGTTGGGAGCACACATCACTGATTAAGGCACTATGAATGATCAGCTCCATCAATCAATATCTAAAAACTATTGACAAAGGCTCTGGGCTATGACACTTAACTGCATTCCTTTTCAAACTACCCATAAAATGTTATTTATTCCTTTTTGACCCAATAATCAATTGTGTACAGTTTTGAGTTAGTGGTTGACACAAGAAAATAATAAAAGCATCTTCCATGTGTGAATGAAACCCTCAGGCCTGTACAGTGATCTCATCGTTTCACAAATGAGGTATTAGCAGAAATTTGAATGAGTCCTGTGATTATTATTTACAGGTGGATGTAAAGCTTATCTGCTGCCGCGTGTGTAATTCACCCATGAAAAACCATTAAATGTGTGTTAGTGCCCTATATATCTGGCATGAGCATAAATATTGAGAATCTTTATTAAAAATGGACTCCTCATAAATACATGAAATACATTAATGCTGGAATGTACTGTGGAACAGGAGGACAAAGTAATCAATAGATGTGGGAAGAGAATAACAATCTTTCAATCTGAATCTGTCTCCACAAAACTAGGGTTTGTATCTGCAACCATGTGGAAATTACAGTACTTACTTTGAACACAGAATCCATTCAGTTTTAGTTGGTATGTGGCTCAAATGAATGATCCAAACACATTTGTACACAATACTAAACAATGCAAGCCAGAAAACATAAAACTCTTCATGAAAACACGTGCTTGGGGAACAATACCAATGACTCCGAGTGTCAAACCAGTAACTAGAGCTCCCAGAGGTCAAAAGGCTGCTTTTCTGACTTCATTCTTTCCACAGAGATGTGGAACAAATAAAGAGAATTAAAACTTAAAAGCCACTTTTAATATCAAATAAAAACGTGACTATTCTAAAATGCTTAAGAACTAATCCCAGTGTGTTTATGTGCTCAGAAAACACATAACTGCTCATTCATTATTGGCTGTCCTGCTAAAAGACATCCTTCAAAGACCCTGAACCTGATCTATTGAGGATTCATGTTGATGCCAGGTATCATGGGGCCTTATGATATCAGTGTTGTTATTGGTTAGCTCAACTGTGCGGTCAAAGTCAGTGAATTCATTCATTATAGTAAACAACTACAAACGTCAGGAAAAAAAAAAAAGTCAAATAGTTCTTCTGGCATATACATATTAAAAATTTGGAGAGAGAGAGAAAAAAAAATAAGCTCACCCTTCTACATTTTCTCAAATCAAAGTAACTCATCTGACGAAGGGTTTGTCTGCGAGCGGCCGTCAGTGGTGGCGTCTCTCTTATGTTGACACTGTCAAAAGTGTTGAATTGGATTCCGCGGCGCGCTGCGCTGCGCATGCTTCGGATACCAGGGTCGCGCTCGTCCTTTCGCGCGGGGAGGCGAGGTCGACGCGCGAAGAGTCGGCCGCAGGAGTCGCGCTGCAGCCCCCGGCACCCGTTATCCAATGTGTATTATTCCTGAGTGAAATCCCATGCGCAACGATGGCGATGACGATGCGCGTCAGTAGTCGCGGAGACTTGCGCTGGCACCCGCACAGCCCCCTCCAGACGAAAACGGTCAGGTCACTGTTGTCGATTCCTCGGCCTGTTAGTAGTTGAGGAGGCGCTCCCTCTCCGTGCCGGCGTTGCGCTTGGTGGCGGCGTACACCTTCGCTTTGTTCACCGAGGGACCTGGAGCGGGAGCATATTTCGACACGGCGTTAGCTGGGCGCGCCGCGTGCGCGTGTTGCGCTGGACCTTAATGTGACACGACTGACCTATGTAGCTGAGCAGCACGGGGAGGAAGATGAGGCCGTGCGTGGCCCCGAGCAGCACAATGGCCAAGTACATGCGGAAGTAGAAGACCTTGAAGATCTGCGACTTGGAAAGCGCGAGAATCAAAATACCTCCGAACTTTGTTAAAGTGATCCCACTGAACACCTGCAAAAGAGAGTAAGTCGTTACGTACAGTCGACAGTGTTGAAAAAATATATATATTTTTTTTTTTATCGAATTGTAAGGCTCTTCTCTTCAAATGTACATAGTCATTATTTTTTTGAAATGCAATAATTGCTAAAAAAATAAAAAGTAGCAATGGTAAAGGTTGACATTGATGGTGAATTTAGATGGGAAAGGTCTAGTCTTTACACGTGGTTATGACCAGTGATGGGAATACCAATGTTACTTTTTTCAGTAACGGGTAAGAAAAATTGTTTTTAAAATAAAATAGATTCAGCCAAGAGATAAATTCAACAATGGTGCGCTCAGACCATGCGACTGATCTGGCAACGGGTCCTGTGTCGTGGCGATGAATCCTGAGGGATCCAGAGATCAAGAAGGACTTTTATATTTACATTTGCGTTGTGTATTATTGTTGCCGCCTCTCTGCGGTGTCCGACTCTCCTGCGAGAGGACTCCTCACGTTCTACCTGCTTTTTTTCCTTCATGTTAGCAGGGGATTTTTTTCCTGGTATTTTTTCCTTACTCTGAAGGTCAAAGGTCAGGTTACTTAGCCTGTGAAGCCCTCTGAGAGGAATTGTGATTTGTGAATGGGGGCTATATAAATAAAAATGGATTCAATCTGATGGAAAAGGAGGGTTTTTTACACTCAAGGCCACAGACATTACTTCTCTAAATGAGAAGAAGTAGTAAGCCAGTTTGGATCCAGACAAAGGGGAGAGATCCACAACTTAGTAAAAATAAAATGACAAGATAGTATTTTGTTTTATCCCTACAAATGTCTCTGGCAATAATTTGTGCATTTTGATTGAAAGAATATTCAGGGAACTACGTTTGGTGTGGCCTTATTCAATTCAATGTGGAAGCATTTGCTGTAAAAGTTTCATTCTATATGAAAACTTTGTACGGAGACTTACCGAACTGCCCATGTGAGCCAGAGCCTCTTCAGCTCGCTCCACCCGGCTCTTCTTCACACTGATGGAAAACGCTCGCACGATGTGACTGCAGAACTCCACCGAGATGCCGCAGCTCTGCGCCAGGGATCAACTCTGCATTAGAAACACGCTCGCGCCTCCTCCGCGCTTTCCTGAATATCAAAGTGCTCGACTATCACAGCTTCTACTGTCTTTTAACACCTTACTTTTCAACATGATGTGAAAGTGACTGTGCGTGCTGATGTTTTGGGGATGCGGTGACTTCCTTAGAACAAATTCCAAAAAGTGGAACAGGGCGAGCGCTAGAGTATCAGTAGTATTTGTTTTTCTGTCTTTGTTTCAGTTATTGCGACATTACACACTTTACTTGTGGTAACTTGTTGTGCATTTTAAAAAAAACAAAAACAAAACTCTCCTCACCATGACCAGGTTGACCAGGGACACGGCGTTCAGGCTGATGTCCCACAGCCACATGACTCCGAACATGTTGACGAGGATCATAGCGATAGTGAGGCTGACCACCACAGCCGACCACAGCTCGAAACCCAGTAAGATTGTCGTCACCACAAATATGGCTGCCAGCGACATGCTCAAGTTCACAGCTGTGTCATAGGCGATGGTGAGGTACTGCTCGTAAAACACGTAGAAGACACTGCAAGAGAAAAAAAATATGGGATGAAAAACCACATGAGGAAGATTGCCAATAATCTCCAGTTGTTTTTTTTAAACAGCGTGAAGGCATTTATTGAGTTAAGTCAGTTTCATTGACGTTCATACTGTTTGCTTTGCTCTGTGCTTATCTATGACCCAATTTTCTCCTCTAGTGCCCTTGAACCTCGAGTCTAAAACAAACAAAACCTTTACGCTTGAAAAAAACATCCCAAACAGAAAACTCTAAAAACTATTACGATCTATTTTGTAAAAGAAGAAATGGTTGATAAAGGTTATCGAGGCATCGGGGATTAAAAGGTTCCACGCATGAAGACTTACCTGTAGGCAAAGACTTTGTGGTTCATGGACCGACTGATGTTGTTAGCCAGATTTCGAGCCATTTTCAGGCCATTTATAAAGTCGGGGGATTCTTTCAGGATGGTGTGATATGTCATGAAGTAAGTGGCTCCTACGCCAGCGTTGTTGGGATGCAGGGCTACTGCTGAACCATAGGCTGCGTGACCCCTGGAGGAGGAGAGAGGAGGCCGTGAAGGACAACTCACAATGACGAGCGCTTACTTTTTAAACCAATGTAAAAAAATTTTTAAAAAGACGATAAGTCCCGTTTTTTTTTTTCAATAGAAACTATTCAAAGCTGTTCAATTTACCCTTTTCCACACTTGACGTTGGGATTGTCCGACAGAAACATGGGTAGAAATCGCATGAACTCTTCACCGACGGGTCTCTGCTTTCCGGCCGCAGACATGGGACGACAGTGCACACACGATGGGTTTACCACTGGAAACAAATGTCCATTTGGGAGTGAGTTTGACCACCAGGATGCAAACACTCTTTTCCTTTCACTAGAATGAGACCTTTACATTCATTTACCTTCACATTTACAATGTGTGTGTCGTTATTGCACATTCTGTGTAACATCCATGGCGCATCTGTCCGTCCTGGGAAGTGGATCCCTCACCTGTGACTCATTTTTTCCCCCCTGCTAAAAGGTTTTTTTTTTTACCCCCAGTAGTTTTTCCTTACCCTTGCTGGGGGTCTAAGGACAAAGGGTGTTACCCACTCTGTGAGACAAACTGTGATATGTGAATGCGGGCTATATAAATAAACTTTGATTTGATTTGATTTATTGAGTTTCAGTTTGAGTGGAGGCCAAAATGGTTTTACAATATCCCAGAATGGAGCAGTTCAAAACCTTCTCAAGTTTTGATTATGAATGTAGGCAACTATAGTTTCTTTTACATAATTGAAAGGGAAGAGTGAGTTGAGGGGTATTTGGCTGCGACACACAGAGCCCTCAAAAGCAGACATGTACAACTGCTTGACCTAAATTTTACTTAAAGGTGCAGTGTGTACGATTTGGTGACATCTAGAGGTGAAGTTGCGTGTTGTATCCATCACCTCACCCTTCAGAGCTAAAGCTCAAAAGATGTTTAGTATGTCCGCTCTGGGCTCCTGTAAAAACATGGCGGCCCAAAGGGTGGACCCGTCCTGGTGTAACTATACATTAAAGGGCTACATTGTAGGGTTATGTAAAAAGCAAGTCATACATTGGGGAGATTGTACATTTGTAAAAATGTCAACATAACTGTTTTGGAATAATATTTCTACAGATGGAAGTGACAAAAATGGACCAAAATCTTACACACTGCACCTTTAAGAAAACTGCACAACTAAAGATATTGACTCGTACAACATTCCTGCAAGTACTTTTGCTGGCATTTGCTCTTATGCAATTTCTGTTTCCCTGCAATTTCTGTACAAAGAACTGGCAAAAAAATGCTGCGCTTGTGACACTGGCACCATTCTTAGCAGGTTGACATCGGATGAAAATGTACCTGAGGCGTTGCAGAAAGTCCCGGAGGAGTTGAAATATCGACAGCAAGAGGACTGAGGCTTCACCCAGTCGAAGTAATCATCTAACCAGGAGGATGGCGTGACGGCCATGGTTGTGCTGGAATGTGAGAATTTGGTAGATCGTAGATTAGACTCGATGAAATTCGACCTTTACCTTTGATTTGAACTTCAGTTTTCCAGATAGTAAAATTGAAACGATTTTCAAAACATCCATGCGGGGTATTTTTTTGAATTCGACACACCCGCAATCTGATTCGTTCACAAGTCGGACTCACTAGTTGCTGATGAGTGACGCGTCATAGACCTGCTGGACCAGGGAGTTGTTGTTGCAGCCAACGCCTCCACATACAGCATTCTGACCCTCCAGGCTACTGTAGTTGAGACCGTCCTCCACCACGAAGTACACTGGAGCTCCAGTATGGAGGTACTCGCTAATGTTCTTAAAGTAGTCCAGCACATACGAGTCCTGGATGGATCAACAGAGACGATATCTGATTGGCTCGTAGTTTGAGGAATGTATACGTCTGTTAGAGAAGACGACGATACAACACGCAAAGACTCACATCAGGCATGGATAATTTCTGGTCTAGTCCGATCTCCACTTTGTTCACTACGGAAATACTGAAGGAGAGCATTCCAACAAACACGGCCATCTAAAGGGGGAAAGATCATCATCAGCAAATATCCTCTACTGAATGAAAGAATTGACTGAAACTAAATACAAGACTTTTGCACGACTGTGCATGAAGTGTAAGAGGGGTACTCACAATGATGGGTCTCAGCCACTCTTTGAGGATGAGTGGGGCATATACCTTCTTGAAAAAGCAGAAGAGGAAACCATCCGTCTTAGTTTCTTGACCTTCTGGGAGCTTGACGCAGCAAATGATGTCAAGTCGATTCCCCTTTTTAAAACGATATGGACAAATATGAAGTGGCGCATGTGTATGAGAGCATTCCTCTCGTGCATGAACAAATATCTCGCCGGTTTTTCCCCCCGACTCACCTCCTGTCTTCTGGCGTCTAAGCCGAGCAAGCTGACGAAGCAACTGATCTGCAACAGGAAATCAATAAAAACAGCCAAGCCGGCAAACAGAGAGAAAGTCCTCACTGCCGGCATGTTGGACAAGCCACCTGCACAAAAATAAACAACCATTTATTTAATCAAACTGCTTCAATGCCTTCCATTAAAGCAACGTTTTCCTTTAAGGTGAATAGAACTCAGAATGTAAAGATTTGTTAAACATATCTGAGAATATTGAGGGGTGAATTTAAAGGTGCAGTGTGTAAGATTTCAGTCAAAACAATTACATTATGTCATTTCTATGACTTTATAATCACCTAAAGGTTATATTTTTTCTCTATTATCCTAAAATGAGCCAATTAATGTATATTAACATGAGGACCGGGTCCTCTCCGGGGGCCGCCATGTTTTTACAGTGGCCCAGAGTGGACGTACAAACATCTTCTGAGTTTGAATGACAAGTGAAGTCGACCATAGGTTCTCCTGCATGTTCAGAAGGGTGAGGTGATGGATACAACATGCAGCGTCACCTCTAGATGTCGCCAAATCTTACACACTGCACCTTCCATAAAATCCCTTTAGAATTTACCCAGGGAGAAGGCCACGGTCTCGGATAATGATGATAGGAACATGCTTGGGGCAACATCTCCGAGGATGCGACCGATTTGCTGGTGAAGCTCCTCTTGTGGCATTCGCTCGTCCCTCTGTTTAAAAGATGGAAACAACATGTGGAGACGACAGTCGCAAAGTGTGGCCAAACAAGGACCATAAATCTTAGATGACAAATACACGAGTCCTTACGGAATAGTTTCACTTATTGTGGATGTGGGAGGTTACCTGGTACGTCTGCACGATGATGAAGATGTTGTCCACGCCTACAGCCAGCACCAGGAAAGGGATGACCTCAACCACAATGAGAGTGAGGGGGATGCCGAAGTAGCTGAAGATTCCCAGCGAGGAGGAGACGGAGCTAAGTACGATCACGATACCAGCGATGCCCAGAGAAACCTTGGAATCCACCTGTGAATGTTAAGAAGAGTTGAAGAGTGGTGTTCGGCGCTCAGCTGCTCCCGTTGACATTCCAGTGAAGGTCCTTGTCAAACATGTTGCACCGGGTTTGTCTTGCGTCACAGGTGGGTACAAATGAGTGACACTTCACAAGTTCAACGTAATACAGGAAGGCGTTAGTTACGATGACACGCCCTTTAAGGTGCGTCGACACTGAACAAGGGCTTGGTTTCTCACCATCACCCTCCTGAAGCTGTGGATGTGACCCAGTGCCAGGGAGATGTAGATGAACATTATGGCATAGCTGATCACAATGGTGGCGACGTCACTGTTGCTCTCTCTGTTGAGCTCATCCTCAACACTCCTCTCCGAATTGAACGCGATGGTGAGATTGGGGTTTTTGAAGTTCTTCATGAAATGAATGAATCTGAAAGGTAAAATTAAAAACAAACAAAGGGGAGGGGGGGGGGGGGGGGGGGGGGGGGGGGGGGGGGGTTAACAACCAATCAAAATGTGCTCGTTTTTTTGTTAAAGGAACAGAAGAGCAGTGATGTCTTACTCTTTTTCCCATGCTAAGGCTTTTCCTAGTCTTCCAGTATCGTTCAGGTAGTTGTTTAGAGGAAAGGTGATCACGAGAGCCGTGGCATTGTTGTAGTTGGTCTCTGTGTGAGCAAAGAGAGGGCGTGTTCAGCATGAGGCAACTAACACTGACAATCTGGACGAGGCACTGGAGCAGCAGCAGAGTTCCCTGGTTTTACATACATTAGTATTGGGAGAGAAATTCTAATGTGACGCAGTCGTTAATAAAATACATTGTGTTTGCAAGGAAATATGGCGTATTTGAAAATAAGTTAAAAAACATTACTTGCATGACAATTACAAGAAACCTACCAGCATTTTAAACAAGTGGCAAGACACACAGGCACATGCATGCATGCAGGCAGATAAGACGTACAAACACGCACATGCATGCACGCACACATTTTCCTTAAGTCAGACTCAACTACTCTGCAAAATTTGCTAGAGATCAATTTAAAACTTTTTGCTTAATCCTGGTTCCCGACAAAGCAGATGAACCCGTGTCCTCTACGGCAGAGACAGTAACCCTTGAATCACATCCACAAAAAGTGCAGTTAGCTAAAGATACAATTGCAGGTGATACTGATAGAGTTTGGGATGACCATGTCCACTAAAACAAAACAATCATATACAAGACAGACAAGCTTTGTAAATGGAGGACTCCCTCTGTTGCTTCCACTAGTTTGTTTCTTTGCCCAGCCATCAGCTCGTAATCCAGCTCACCATCATAACCACCAAGGGCGAGCCATGGGAAGACAGGGCCACCGTATGTGCCCAAACAAGGATCATGGAGGAGAGTAGTGTCATTGAGAGATGCTGGTGCACTGCAAAAGAAAAAAGAGAAGTCAAATGCTAGAAATAGAGACTGAAACGTCATGGTTTTTCAAAGGAACCTTGTGACACCTTATGAGGAACTTGAACTGCAAGACACAAAAGCTGGCGCTTTCTAGTCGGGCAATATTTAGGACGGTTATAGGTTATAGAAATAGCAAAATCTGAACTGCAAGCACTAACTGGGGAGAAAATAAAACATTATTTTCTTGACTATTGTATTTGCAGCAACTAATCATTCACCCGTTCCTTCACTGGTAACATGAGAAAATAGAACGTCGAGCGCAAGTTTACAGGTGCATATTTGAAAAGGGAAAAGAAACCTGTGTGATTTCGGGGGGAATCACCTGACACAGTAGAGGAAGTGACTGTGATAGTCAGCATAGACAAAGAAGTCATCTCCTATCCAGTGGTCCAAAGCAGCATGGCTGTTCTGGAAGTAGTTGAGAACACTGAGGATGGTGCAGTTGTCGTTGTAAGGGGCCAAGGGAGACAAACAAATGTCCTTCAGAGTGACATTTTCACCCTCGTACGTAGCCACAATTGCTTCGATGTCAAGCTGCAAATCCAGCACCTAGCAAAAGAGGAAAGAGCAAATAAGGTATGGTTTCAGAAATGCAGGGGGCACTACACTTCCGCATTCACAATACACAAGACATTCTGTTGATTCATTGGTAAATGAATCAAAACGAGCAATTATGATCCACAGTGAGTTCTCCCAATGACCCACCTGGTGCAGGATTTCCTTATCCAGAATGGCTTTGAACGGCACGTCTGATCCCCCAAAGTAAGGGGAGTAGAGGGTGGTGTCATTGATCGGAGTGGTTATAATGAGCTGCACGGTTCTGAAGAATGGGCCAAAGTGGCTGTCAAAGTAATCCTTCTCTTGACGAGCCTGGCTCGCTGGAGACGACCACAGTTCAACGGGGTCAGTGGTGATGCGCATGTAGACCAGTCCACTAGAGGAAGCCACCACAACAATCAGGCTTCCCAGTATGACCACAGAGGGATACTGCACACAGAAGGAACCCCATGAGCTGAACATGATCCGCAGGACATTCTCGAAACGCTCGCCGAGAGTTTCACAACATGTTGCGTTAACTAGGGAGAAAAGAGGGAGAGTTAGTTTAGGTGATGCAACAATGACAGTTGCTACATGTGTTCCACCGTAAGTAGTGGCTGCACTCGTACAATAAAAAGCTTAGTTTCAGTATAGATTTTTTTTTTCCCCGGTGCCAAATGAGCACATCGTGGCCTTTACCTTGGATAGATCTGAAATCTAATCAGTCAATGATTTAAAATCTTTTTTTTAATTTTTTTAACTACATTCACAAGGAAAGAGAGATGCTTTGTGAGCTCACAGAAACCTTACTTTTTGATCAATGAAAATTCCAATCAGATAATCTGAGCGTAGAAGTTAATGCTTCTATCAAATTTGGAGAAATTGGCTTGAGGTGTTATCGATATATTCTGGTTACCAGAATGGCACATACGAACAGCCTTGAAAAAGAATGTCCCTAGCTACTGCTGGCATGGTGATTCACATGAATACAGGCAGACAAATATGCAGATATAACAACATACAAAAAGGCATGTATTATACCTTGATCAGGATTATCACTGTTCAGAGACAGTGGGCCATTGCTGTCCAGTATGGGACCATACTCAGACATGATCGTTGTTTTCCTAAGAAACAGACAACAAAGTTTTGACAAACCAATCAAACAAAAATGGCATTAGCACGTTGAAGTCCCTTTCGAGCAGAAAGTTGTCCTTTACCTGTAACACCAAGCTACCAGCACAGCTCCGAAAAAGACGAGCAAGAAGGCAACATATGAGATCCACATGATGACAGTCATGGCATCGATTCCAAGGATTGTCCAGGGAGGTGGGATAGGCGGGGGGACGGGCTTGGGCCCGCAGGCATCAGTGCAGTCCTGACAGGAGCAAGGACCAGAGCCATCCTCCAAGCCCTCGGTGCAGGCGTACGTTTTGTTGTTCATGGGGGTGAAATCAGACACCGGGGTGTCTAAAGCACAACGCAAAATGATTGATAGTTCAAAAAGCAAAAGGTGCGACAAATACAGAAGAGATTTGAAAGAAATTGAACAAATGATCCGTCACCGGCAGATGTTTACCTGAGAATGTCGGGGTGATGGGAAACGGACTCTGTCCATTATTGATATCAAACATGTACTGGATCCAGTTGGTGGCATTGCAGTCTTTTGCATCTTTACCACAGAGCAATGACAGAGCCTTCACGTTACTGGATGGCGCCTCAACATCCTTACAGGCACTGTACATGGCTGAGAAAGTCAAGGTTCATTACTTCAGAGCAACAGTCGAGATAAAGTGATATATACGAATACTCACAACTTGAAAACAAATGCAACCCAGTGAGCATGACTTCATGTATTAGTAGGAAGGTTTACGATGGTGATTGATGCCTTTCCCAATGGCAGAAGTTGTGTCTGCCTAATGTTATGTGCTTGTGTTTTTTCTCAGCTATACCGCACCCTTACGTGAAGTGTGACATCACTAACGGGTAAGACAGAGCAGTAAATACAGAAAAACATCACCATGGAGCTCACTGATGATGTCACAGTGGAAACCTGCCTCGTGTTATCTTCTGCAACTTGAATCAAGAGCACTTTTACTTTGCTGTCCAACCAAAGAATGATCTTGATCCCAACAAATTACTAAGAAATAAAAATACCCAACTTTGTCCTGTTAAAATTCAGTTTACTACAAAATCTATGGCTGTCACGTGATACACACATTTGCTAAAAAAGAGTAAATTAGGGTGTTCGAGCAGGCATCGTGTTCCCAGCAATCCCAAAAGAAGCCGAAGGGCATTAAAACCTATGTCGGTTGAACCTAAAAAAAAACATCCAAGTGTTATTGGGTTTTTTGACCAGTAAATTAGTACTAAATGAGATCTCACCATTAGCGAATCTTTGTCCAACAAAATACTCAACCTCAGTCACACTGGAGTCGATGATCTGCGTGGCTCTCATGAACTGACTCTGGTGAGGGCTGCATGTTAGCTCACAGAAGAGGTTCATCAGGTTGAAGAAACATGCAGGACACCTACGAACAGATGCAGAGAGTTGGAGTCAATAAGCAAAATTAGAAAACAATCATGTATTGCACGTCATTATCAAATGAATTGAGAATCATTAAAAGTCTGGCTCTGTTACGAAGAGACAATACGAAATATTGCAAAGCCAGAAAAATAAATGCATAAAGGTAAAAATGTCAGCCTAGGCAAATCATAGTAACTTGGCCACCAAAGAATTATACTGTGCAAAGCCTAGACTTGCATGTTGAGAGGTCTTCAAGACTTGATTAAGTGCTATATATGTATATATATACATACACATACATACATATATACACTGACCATTTACCATCTTTATTTTTCTTAAGTGTGTCATGAGCCCCCATGATGAATGTTATAACCACACCACTGACCGGGACAGGAACTGCAGGGGCAGTTGGAGACTCCCCTTGAGAGTTTGCAGCTGGGTGACGTCACAACAGAGGCTTCGGTCTTCATAGTCGTATCCGGGACAAAGTTCCTGTATAAAAACAGAAAAAATACATCTTTATTGACTGTTTTCACCTCTACAATACACGAATGGGTTAAGCTGTCTGGGTGTCGATGGATTGTGTGTTTGAAGAAACATACTGTGAGGAGCTCAAAACCCTCGGAGTGTAAGGGCTTGGGAGGACCAGTGTAGTTGCAGTTGTACTTTTTCCCCGGAACAACGAGAGAATCCCCGCATTCTCCGTACCACACACAATGCTGGGCCTCGACCTGATGATAAGAAAGAACAAACAGATTTCTGTGGTGTCAAAGAGCAATTTTACAACATTGCTTTTCCAAGTAAACCTCTGCACATTTTTACTCAAGGCCAGTGTGTGTTTTTATGGGGCGTAGACAAAGTCTTGCCGACGACCGCACGACAACAGCCATACTAAGTGACCTTGTTCTGGCACCTGGAAAAGGCTTCATCCACTTGCTCTCTTTAGGTTACTTGTTTGGATGGTGAAACCTCTGGCCATGTGTCCTTTCTGCGTTCAAAGTGTTGTGTACTTTGAATGTGGAATGAGTGAAGCAAATCAAATTTCACTTCTGCAAAATGTCTTCTTTACATTTCGGTACTTAAGGAAAACAAAGAAGTGGAGTTAAATGTCTATGACAAAATAACTACACTCGCCCACTGTTATTGTGCAATAATTGTTCATATGTCCAGAGAATAGCTCCATCTGAACACATTTACATTAGATCTGGTGTAGTTGAGGAAATACTAAAATAACAATGAATCAGTATAAATACTGCTGTGCTGTGTTAAGTCAAGGTTTTTCCATGCATGCATGTCCAGCAGCAGAGCTGTCACATGTTCTTTGTTTGGGAGGAGTTACTTGGGGAAGTTAATTCACTTACTCCACAAAACTGCTCCATGAATAAACCTCGTGTCACACTGTGTCCTACTTGTGCACCGAGTTCAAATGTCATTATCCCTTCAGTGAAACCTCTGCGCAGCTGCAAACCATCCCAGGTCTTTAACTCCACAAACTATACCTTCAAAGTCAACTTGCATGACTGTCAACGAGACGTTGGGATGGTTTGGGAGCTGGTGTACGATCCTCAACCTAAACAAAAGAACCTGACACAATTACGTAAACTCCATTCAGCTTCCACACTGGCTACAGAAGAATCAATATTTTTCACCCACCTAAAGCTCCTCGGCCTTTTTTAGCTGGAGCTGCTTATCTCGATATTGTAATGATTAATCCGATACTGGGGGAAGCTGTTGTGTTGTTTTAAAGTAGTTTCTTCCTTTTCAGTGGAATGACCTGATTACCTCACGAATACAGGTGAAAACAATGCAGTTGAAAGAGTTGAGTGAGGTCTGTGACTACTGGAAGTTAATTACAGGTGAGCACATCCAATTAAAAATCAATTCACACCAATGTGACTACTTCTTACATTTTGGCAAAGCACAGTAATTAAACGTGAAAATTGAAGGCAAAAAAACGCAAATGAGGACATATACAAGTCCATCGTCTACACATCAATATCTCTTTACATATACTGTCAATCTTTATAAAGTACCTCAACTTGACTGTTTCTAATATCTTCTACTTTTGCAATTACTGTCAGATCAAGTTGTTATTCTACCACCTGTTTGTTTTTAATTGCCATTAGTCAGACTCTTGTTATGGTGTTTGTTTGATCTTTCTTAAGCCTTGCACGTTTACACGTTAGTACTCAATCTTAAGGGACTACTCATAAGCTTAGTTTCAGCAACATAAATGACAATTGTATCTTAATTTGTTATGAATAACATAATAATAATTACAAAACAACAACACATTTGTGCTTGTGTGATTTTGAAGATACACTACTTGTTTATTTTGTTCAATCTCCGTCTTTATACTTGTCCCGAAATAGACTTACTTATAATTACTAACTTCATGTAGCGTTTATACGGTACCTCTATTATTATCATCATCATTATCATCATCATTATTATTATCATCATTATTATTATCATCATTATTATCATCATCATTATTATCATCATTACATTCGATTAATACATCATCATCATTATTATTATTATCATATTTACTG
>JAFBJT010108160.1:87139-98934 GCA_016785325.1 Chascanopsetta lugubris | reverse complement strand
TTCATGTTTCCAGCTTGCACGTGAACATGATAAGTTATTACAAACACCGTGCATTGATTTGGACGGACATTTTTCTCTTTTTTTTTTCATTTTTAAGGCGCTGTGTCTATAATTAAAAAATACAGCATCAAGGGGTAAAGTTGAATGCCTGCTGCTGAATACTCCTCACATCACCCCTCTCACCCAGGCATGTTGGAGAGCTCCTTGAGGCCTTCAGTGCCTCTAACAACTGGTTTTACTCCAACGTCGCGTTTATTCATCTGATAGCTTCACAGGAAGGAAAGGAACAATACGATCTACAAAGGCAAATGAAACATAATAAAACATGCGTGAAAAATACGTAAAATCCTTTTATAGTGAATTTCTGAAAAATGGTTTCCCCTAAATTATGGATGCTGAGCCTCTAAATAACCCGTTATTTTTTCTTTCAAATTAAACAAGAAACGAATTTTCCCACAGCACGTGAATGCAGCATAATATGGGCGAAGGTTACTGTTGAGCCAAACACATGTGATAGTAGCGCGCCGTTTTGATTAGCTCAGAGTGTTCACGTGACAATAAAGCTCGCGTGTGATTGGCTCGTCCTCGCTTCCCTCTCATTTTCCCGCAACAAACAAGCGCGTGGGTGCGTTGGTGTGCCGCGCGATCGGTTTAAGCTGCTAAAATGCCGAAAAGAACATGTCCGTTTCCCGAAACGTTCTCGTCGCAGTACAAAGTTCACATAGGACAAAAGGAGCTCAACAACTTCGGCGTGTTTGGGAACAAACACAGACAGGAAATCTACGGTAAGTTCATGCGAGGTTAGGGCGTAGGTTTTTCCTCTCGCCCGCGTTAGTGTCGTCGAATGCGCGCCGAACAACGAGTCGTTTGTTCATCTTCTAAAACATTTTCGGTGTTTGAAATGACACTTTTATCCACAACCGATGTCCGTCGTGTTGTCGGTGGCGTATGTCGATGGCAGCTCGACCAGCTCCGCCTGTTAGCATGAGCATGGACGAGGTGGACGCGGTTGTTTACCTGCTAGCCTCGAAGCTAACACGGTGGGACAACGGGCTGGTTAGCGTACAGCAGCTGCTCATTTCCGTCTCCCTCAACAGAAAAGACGAAGAACTTGCTCTTTAACGGAGCCAAGGCCGTGATGGGTAAGATCTGGACCGGGGAGGAGAAGTGCTCAGAGACGCCCGCATGTAGCCAGCCCCTGCTCTGTGGACAGACACTGATTGGACACGATGGGAGATTGACGAGAGTAAACGCTGGCCGAGGTGAGCTAAGTTAACGGTCCTATATTTTCACGTGTACTGTAAAAAAAACAAAACGCATTTTAATAAAATGAGTTCTATCATAGTTCTCGAATAACACGGTGTAAACACTAGCTACGGACGTGCAGTGTTGTGCTACACTTGACTTAAAGGTGCAGTGTGTTAGATTTCAGTAATGTTTTTTTGTGCTTATACTAATTTTCCAAAACAATTACATACCAACATCTTTATGAATTTACTATCACCTAAATGTTTTATTTCTTCCCATTACCCTTAAATGAGCCCAGTAATGTATATTTACATGAGGAGCGGTCCTCTCTACGGGGGCCGCCATGTTTTTTACATTGGTACAAGTGGACGTACTAAACATCCTGTGAGTTACAATGGCAGCTGAAGTCGACCATAGGTTCTCCTGCAAGATCAGAAGGGTGACGTGATGGCTACAACACGCAGCTTCACCTGTAGATGTCACCAAATTTTAAAACACTGCACCTTTAAAGTACTTAGTGCATATATTGTATGTTATATTTGCAAAGTCAGAAGTGTACCTGAAGAATGTTGTGCAGATGTGTGTGCTTCCAAAGTAGACATGAGTTAACATCAAAGTATTCTATCAATTAGAAATAGAAAGACTCTGTGTGTATTCATACGACCAGTAGCCTGTGAGAAGCGACTCTTTGCCAGCTGCGAAGACTCAGCAGAGCTGTAATGGGTCTTAAAAAAACATTTGGATCTGTACTGCACTTGAAACGCTACGACTACAAAAGAAGAGAGAATTTCGGGGCTGACATTAGAGAACTCATTTAACCGCCAGTAGCTCAGTCAGTAGGGACATGGGCTTGGAAACGCAGGATCGTGTGTGGACTGGTAGCTGTAAATGTGCCAGCTCCTCCTCCTGAGCACTGCTGAGGAGCCCGCGAGCAAGGCACCAAACCCCCCATCTGCTCAGGGTGCCTGCATGTGGCAGGCTTCTCGCTCTGACATCCCTCCATGACTGTATTGTGTATATACTGTAGGTCCTGTTTGGGGGGTGTGTGTGTGTGTGTGTGTGCTACAGACAGTATGTGCATGTAATGAATAACAACCTAGTGAGGAATGTAATTTCCCCTTTGTGGGATAAATATAGACTGTCTAATGAACCGTCGGCCTCAAAAGTGGTTTCATAAGTAAGGACGAGGAGGCCGTCGCCTCCTTCATTCTCTCCCCTCATCCTGATCGCCTTCTCTTGCTCTATCTTTTTGGTAACTGGTTAAAATGTCTTTAAGTGTAAAACTGCAAGAACAAGATAAATGCATGCTTTAAAAACGGCTACAAAACAAATACCCTGCGATGAAACTTGGAGGATTTGAATCAGAGTCTGTTGTGTGTGACAGCAGTAACTCCGGGTTCACCTCAGTGATGTCATTACATGCAAACATAATTCATCACGAGGGTTCAGGGTTCCGCTGCAGAAACGGTGTTTCAAAGCTTGAGCAGAGCAGTTCAATGTATGCCCTTCACCTGCAGATGTCACTATTGTTACAGACCGGAGTGATTTGTATGGTTAATGATAACACTCCCCCTTGTGCTCTGTGTGCACGCACGTTTAGGTGCAGCAGCGTCTCATGCGGGCTGCTGGGTGTGTCAGAAGAGTCGGTGCTCCAGGACCCGGTGCTCCCAATGTGATCGTCCCGTGTGCTCCTCGTGCACGCGACAGTGCTCCACCTGCTCCAGCCTCTGCTGCTCTGTCTGCACCATCATCGAGTGAGTCCCCCAGTTTACCAAAGTGCTGCAATCGAGTCACCCATTTAGAATATGTGCTGTGTCTCATTTCGGGTGCTGCACACTTCCAAGGGCTCTCCCCCTCTCAGCCTCCCAAGTAGCGTGCACACTCCGTTGGTCATGAGGACAGGACTTTAATTACGTACCTCTTTATGAAGGAGATGCAGTGTTTCCCCAAGGTTTACAGCTTTGGGGGGTTGGTTGCGATGGGTGGGTCAGACAGACACCGTCAGAAACACTTAAAGGAATCCTGGTGGTCATGTGTGTGACAGAAGTCGATATCGCAACCCATCCGTTCTTTTATTTTCTGACACATGCTTTCTGTCCGCTGGTGGAAAGTGCATTGTTTCACCTTCCATTTGATCAGGGGGCGCGCCCAGACACAAGTGCGCTAATACTGGTGATCACATTCCCACCGGCAGACAAAGAGAGCATGTCAGAAAATTATCATTCAGTTGTGGAATCAGATATTGTCATTCAAAGAAATGCATGATTCCTCTAAGTCAGGGGTGTCGAACTGGTTTTCTCCAAGGGCCACATCATGAGCATCATGGTTGATCTCAAAGGGGCCGGTTTGAATTGTGGGACTAAATGTGATTACTGCTTAACGTATCGTAAAATACCTGTCTTCATTTATTATCGTTTATTCAAGTTACAAATATTGTATATGCATCGACATACATGTGATGTGTGATACATGTTAGCTTGAGTTCACAGGCAATGGGTTTGACACACGTGCTCTAAGTGTTTGCGTCCGCCCGTCATGACAATGCTGGGGGAACACCGAGCTGAGAAGAGGGTTCATTTAAACATATAAATAAGGATGCATAGTATTTTAATTCAACTTATGAGCATGAAATGCAAACCTGGGATCTTTTAACGTCACAAAGCATTTCAACACAAATCGAATGATTTTGTTGGGGTTTTTTTGCAACTCTGACGAGTGAAGCGCAGTGAATCGTGAGATATGGTGGACCACAAAATCCACATGGATGGACACTTCATTTAGGGGGGCTTTGGAGTGCACATATCAAGGGTCCTGTGGTACGGGACGGTCTTGTCGTGCAGCTGTGACATCAACAGTCTACAGATGCGCAGTTCAAAGTGTGAAGCACCCAAATTGAGACACGGCTGTGGTGTAGTTAAACAAGTCAACTCTGGACTCGCGTCCATAGAAATATATATATATATATATATATATATATAAAACCAGCCATTCAATAGGATGAGCAGTCAACGATGACACCAAGACAAACAAGGCGTCCTCCATTTATTACAAGGGTTTTCCATCTCATCTATTCCAGGCAGTAAAATATTGGCCTTAAAACCGCATTCAGAATCAAGCTGCTGGGTCTGTTCTCCAAGTATAAGCAGATGTCTTTAATCTGAGCTGGTGCATGCAGAGGTTAATGATGTGTCGGTCGGAAACAACTTGCATTTTTAAAGTGGAGACGCTGCATGATAAAACAGCGCACGCTGCTTTTCATCTCTTCTGTATGTTTTTCTGCTTGGAAAAACATGTCACTTTTTATTTTTTTCAAGAAAAAAACATCTTTAAAAATCCTAAAAGAAACAAGTAATCTTTGTGCAGGTTTGTAAAACAATTCTATTCAGTTAATAACTTAATAAGCAATAATAAAATAGATGAATGTGTCTGTTTCTCCCACAGTTACAGCGGACAATATGATGAAGTACTCTGCTGCAGCTGCTCCACTTAAACACCAAAGGACTGATCAGCACACGATGCTTGAACTTATTGTTTATGTAGTTGTTCCACATGAGTTGTTACTAAGACTGCATTTTATACCAGGTAGTTTTTAACTGTGTGATCGAAGTATATTCCTCTTTATGTAAATGTGTATATGGTGTCTATTCTATTTGAAAAGGTAACTGAAATAAACTTGAATGATTTTGTACAACAGTTTAATATCATTTCTTTGATTAATTCATGCACTTCATATACAGTTTTATGAGGAATTTAAGGGGGGGTTCAATTTTGTTCTGAAATGGATCTGAAATGCGCATCAAAACAACGGCTTGACCTTGTTTTACTGTCGACTGTTACTGCTGCATGTCACTGTTGTAGGCTGCACTCACTGGAATGTGTGTGCGAGGTGAGGTTCATCTATATATCCCTTATTTCTAACGGTGGGGCACGACATTATGAAGCTATGTGACTTTCTGTCCTAAGATTGAAGCCAAAAGAAACGATTCAAGGCTTTTATTTTGAAAGTAGCGATGTACATTTCTGTGGTGGTGATACAAGGTGTTAACTGCTGCTGAGAAGGGGCAGAACCAAAGCCTATGAGGCAGACTTAGGACTTAATTGTCTCCTAACTCACCCCAGGGCTAAATCAGGAAGTGTGACAGTGGCCTGGCCAGCACTCGGGACTCGTCTTTGATCGTAAAGCAATGTTGTCTTTGGTATTTTGTCAACTCTCCAACAATCTTTTAGTAAGACCCCAAAAATCTATATTTTCTGAAATCGGAAGTCAACTATGTGGGCTACTCATGTAATGTTATAATAATGTAAATTATACTAAATGTCTTGAGGCGGAACTGCATGTATGTGTCATGGGTGTGTCAGCAGATGGCAGCACACGTCAACATCTCGGCTGTTCTTCAGAGATCCTCTGACTGCACTGCACAAGAGGCAATTCCCAAAACACTGCCCCGCCCCCCCCCCCCCCCTCTCTCTCTCTCTGTCAGTGGATGAACAGGTTCCCAAAGCGGAGGAGGTTATTTCTCAACCTTTTACTTGAGGTATGAAAAGGTTCGTCTCAGCTTGGCAATGACGATCAAAGAAATTCCAATCTCGCCTGTCTCCCGCCGACCTTCAGAGAATCTGCAATCCAATTAATTGACGAAAACAAGTTGACCCACAGGTGGAGCAGGACTCGGGGCCTTCATTCACAGCAGACGATTTGGCCGCGAGTCTCCCGGCCGGGCGCGACCTTGAGGGTGTGCTCGTCGCTTTGGCTCGGCCGCGGCTCGTCAGGTATCATTGTGACTAATTGTTCTGGGTGGCGCAGGCCCTCGGTGCACCGCTTTGTAGGAACCAGCCACATGACACGGTGTTACAGATATTAGCTTGGATGAGTGCACTTCCTGGAGCTTACTGCGTGTGCGCCTGTGAGCCATAGAGCCGCATCCCCCCCCCTCCTCCTTGCTCAGCGGGCCAGTTGTGGCTGTGCCGGCCTTTGGGGAGCTCTGCAGTTGGTGTCCCGGGCCTCCACTTGATTTCTGGCTCAGTGAGCGGGACAGCTGCTGGCAAGGAAGGCGACAACTTGTCTGCACATTTCTTGATCAGGTTTTGAGGAGCTCCAAAGAGGAACATAAAACACTTAGGGAGGATGCTTTTAAAAGGTCGAGTGTGGAAGATTGAATTGAAATAGAAATGGGAGGTAAAAGCATCGTACCAGCGTTTTTATGTGAATGAAATCACTTTGAGTGTGTTGTTTCGATTAATCTCCGAGCAAGACGTTGGACTTCGGGAGCTCCGTTGAGGTCACTGTTTTGTACCGCCGCGTTTTTTGCATCAAAAAACCGTAGAAGATGAGTATTTTATATCAAATCGCCTTGTTTATTGTTTGTAGGTTGTTTGAAGACCTATTTTTCAAGTGTTGGATTCTGATTTTTCACAGGGGTGGACAGGGGCACCTGAATCTGAAATCAGATTTCAACAGGGACCAGAGCCCCCCCCCCCCGCCCCCCAGCCCTCCTCTGTGATCCGCCCCTGTCCATCACATCAGTGTTTTTATCCTTGGTACCATAAATGCCGTAGAATGAATTCAGACATGGGGTGAAACGGGTTGTATTCTTTTTGTTTTGCAGAGTTAGGCATATTTTTTTTAGTATGTGAGTTTTGCACGTTACGAAACTTCAACTCCTGTTTCACACTGAGTGTCCTCAGAGTGCTTTTCAATCCAGTGTGAACGAGTTTGTTAAAGTTGTGTGAGTAACACTGTGAGGAATCATGAGTCACGTTGAATTCCAACTATTTGAGGCCCACTCTCATCCTCTGTGTAGAGCGGAAGTGAAGATGTGTTCCATCCCATCACGCTGTTAATATGAAGTTTGCATTTGGTTTTGGAACATTACTGAAAAACAAACTGAATCCTAGTATACACACATGTATTCTTCAGTATGATATTATTCACTGACGGACACTAATTTGAATTTTAAAGCATCGTTAAACGTAAAAAGCCAATGTCAGGCTATCAACAATCCCTTTTACATACGTTTGTTACACCACAGAAAACAGAGTAATGGCGTATGATGCCCAGACAGGCTGTGATCATCTTCATTTGTCATTTGAAAGCAACCACCCATTCACACATCTGTTTATTTATTGACTTTTTTTTGGATTTTATAACAAAAATGACCATCCGATGAAAAAAATACAAGTATAACAGGCTGTTGGATCAGTGCCTCTTGACCCTCTCCTTAATTCTGAGGGAACACGTCTTGAATTAGACTCTTTGAGCACGGGACGTAACACCGGCGACATCGCCGCGTTCTCCCAACTGCTCACTTCCTTCAACTGTGGACTTTTAAAAGTGAAGGATGCTAATGTGCCGCCTCCTTAATAAGGATGTGATGTGTTTATGCACCTCAGAGCGAGACAGCTGCAGCTGCCCTGCTTTTCACCACATCCTCATCCCTGACACCGACAGGAGGGAGAGAACGAGGGAGAGACAAAGATGCGAGATGTCTCTCGCCCCTCTGCTCACACCGACCCCACCCCACGAGTGGTCCCCTCCTCACCGCCCCCCCCGCCCCCTCCCCCTCCCCGCCTCCCCCTCTGACTGCTACATGTATGGCCCGAGTGTCTGCGAGGAGAAGGGGGCCCACGCGGTCGCCCACAGCGCTCCAGACAGGACCAACTGGGGCCGGCCAGCAGAGGCACGAGGCTTTGTCTCCCACCCATTCTTTTTTTTTGGGGGGTGGGGGGGGGCACCAGCTGTGGTCTGAGTGTGGTTGAGCGTCAGGCCCAGTGATGCTGCTGCTATAAATATGCGTCAACGAGTGTGAGTAAGTGACAGCTGTACTGTGGACCAAGGACACGCTGTCTTGGCACTGCCGGGGCGAGCCGCTCCAAAAAAGGCAAAGCCAGAGAACGAGCGCACCGGGTGACACGTAGCAGCAGGTTACCGTGTAAGGTTTGGTGACATCTACAGGTGAGGTGGCGCGCTGTGTCCATCGCCTCACCCTCACCCTTCTGAACATGCAGGAGAACCTGTGGTCGACGTCAGGTGTCACTCAAACTCGAGAGGATGTTCGGCACTTTTACGCTTGTAAAAACATGGCGGCCCCCATGGAGGGGAACCCGCTCCTCATGTAAACACATTCACTCTCGTTAACGGGCTCGTTTAACGGTAAATGGGGGGGGAAATGACACGTTTCGGTGATGCATGATTCATGAAGGTGTCTGTTTGTGACTGTTTTGACAAACATGGCCGTAATCTTAAACACTGCACCTTTAAAGGATCTGACGAACAACATTCTTATGTTCTGTATTCCTGAATATTTTCAATCTTCCCTTTGGACCAACGTGTTTTGAAAGTAGCCCAGAATGGGCAAACCAAGCACCCATTGACTTTTAATGATAATTGACGGCGGCCATTATGTTCTCTCACGCTTTGCCACTTCGCCACGGCTTGTAACTCCTCCACTAGATGTCCCTAAATCCTGCACGCTGTCCCTTTCAAATGTGTGATTCATGCAAGCTGGCAGTAACGGACACTGGCGGAGATGCGTTATTATTATTATTATTACCGGACTATTCGATTATTCATTGAGAATGTAATTGTTGTTATTTATTCTGGGCAGCAGCCTCATTTTCTGAAAGTCAAAAAGAATGGCCCCTGCGAAATTAAGTGGATGCTAACGTATGCGTGTGTGTTAATAGGGAGAAACCTGCCCGTACCGGTGTGTATGAGCGCGCGCGTCTGTACACAGGCACGTGTTCCTCGGTGTTTGTGTGTCCTTTTCAAGTGTGACCACCTGTCTTTTGTTAAGAAATAAATAAATAAACACGGGCCACACCAGCTGTCCCTGGCAGTTTGTCCCCTCAGAGGTCAAGGGCTCCCACCACTGGCCCTGTTGAGGCGGTGGACACTTACAACTTTCCTCTTAACTTCTCTCGAGTGCATCACACACACACACACACACACACACACACACACACACACACACACACACACACACACACACACACAAAGCCAAACGGGGCCGGCTTTGAGCCTGGAGAAGGAATGTCATATTACACCATCGAGTTGCGCTGCACATATCCCTGCTCGTCACCCTGAAGCTAAGCCCTTTCACATGGCCCCGACTTTCCATGTGAAGTTTTGGTCCATAGTCAAGCACGCACACGCGCACACACACACACACACACACACACACACACACACACACAATGCAGCCCCTGGATCCTGCCAGGCAGATGTTGCCATGGACAGTGGGAGCGTTGCGGAGTGGCCCTGCTTTACTGTGAGCAAAGTTGTGGCCGAGGCCGTTCAGGCCGTTTATGAATGATCTTTGGAGAGCATTGTTTTCTTTATGTCGGCGCTGCCTGGCCAGCGCCGCTGTGTCGTCTGTTTGTGCATAAAGTACGTGCTGGGGAGCCGCGCCAGACAATGGCCGGGCTGAACTACTACCCGCGCACACAATGGGGCGGTGGGATGAGGCCGCGGTTTGGGGGCCACGGTTTTGGGGGGTTGTGGGGGCGGGGGCGGGGGACGAATGGGGGCAGGGGCTGGTTGGATGCGGTCCATCTCTATATGGCATTCCCAGAGAGGGTGCGTGAGCCGGGGGTGGGGGGGTGGGGGTGGGGGGCAATGGTGGTGGGAACCCGAGCACATCCCCATTGGAATCAAGTCGCGGAGCAGCTGGATTTCTTTCATGGCGCATCGGGGAAATAATTAAAAGTTGCCCCCCCCCTTCCCCTCCCCCCGCCCATTGAAAATGCCCAGTGAATTGGCAACAATTGGACTCACACGTTTCTTTACAAACAGATAACACAGAATTGTGGCTGCTTTGCAGCAAATAAAGGGTTTAAAGGGAAATGACAGTACAAAGCGGCTGGCTCGGTTATCGCGGGTTTATCTGTGGCGCTGGCTTCAAGTCCAGAACAATAGGAGCCCGTCTTGAAATTGCTCCGTCCTTGAGCTCAGTTTATGGTTTCAGAGGGATACAGCCAGCAAGACCAGCAGTACTATCACATTCTGTTGTCTCTGTACACATTGCAGCCACACACACACACACATACACACAAAGGGCGATTGTTGCCACTGTGTGTGCGTGCGTGCGCGTGTGTGTGTGTGTGTGTGTGTGTCAGACGAGTCTCCTTAAGCATTTATGTGCATCAGAATCAGTTTATACTGACCACAGAGGTTGTGAATGAATGACTGTTGGAATGAATGGATGAAATCCACACACAGAGAAAAAGTTGTTCCATTTAATTCTACGCGTAATCTTAATAAAGACCTAAATCAAGATTGTCACATTTCCACAGCACACACACACAAGCACACTCCGAAAGCGCAAAACAGAAAATGCACATACAGTTACAGATCAAATTAAATTGCCTCAATTTCTAAGCAATGTCAATTCTGCATAAAGATTGTCCTCTAATCTCTACACCATTAACACCGAAGCAATTAATTACTATAAAATATACTTTTCTTATTAAAAAATTATATTAAAATCTAATGGCACTTCTACAAATCCTATTAAAAGATTTTTTTTGTTTGATATTCAGAGGCTTTTTGTCTTTTTTTGTTCAAAACCCAAATGTCAATGGAAACAGTCAGATGTTGCACATGAAGCAATAATAAATATTTCTCATGATTATACACAATTTCACAGTTGTATCCTGCAGAGGACAAAATTCCAGTACTGGTATAAGTCACCTTTTTTTTTTTTTTTTTACTTAGAAAGATCATACAGCATGAGTCAGGAGAACATGGCCGTCAGGCGAGTGGCCGCGTTTCCACAGAAGTCAACAATCAAAATCTCTGTGTTTCACATTCAACAGTGACAGTAACCCGGGGAGGAACAGTTAGTTCCCAGTAGTAGCGGCTTCCCAAGAGACAAAACACAAATGCTTGTCTTCAGTTGAACGAAGGAAAAAAAAAAAGAAGAAAAAAAAAATAGCGAAACAGATTTAGTCACAGACAAATAAAGAAAAGTGAAACAAATCTCATAACTCCGACGTAATCTCTTGCAAAGCAGCAAAAATAAACTTTCAGTTTGTCAGGATTATCTTCTTTTTGATCGATATGATTGAGAAAAGAAATGACCTCTGTGATCTTTCACACAGTCGTGGATGTGATGTGAACTTTACCGACGCGGTCGAGGGTAAAAAAGCTCAATATATAAAAAAAAGGCCGTCTCCAGATGCAACACCCGTCTGTGTGTCTACAAGGCACATGTGGTGATCATCCTGGAGGTCAAAACAAAGACTGCAAAGAATTACAAACAAAGACAGAAATCCTTTACAACGTCATTAGTTCGTCTGTCTACCTCTGTACACATGTACATCAAGGAACCGCGGGAATTGGTTTTTTTTTTTTTTGTTTAAATCTCGCACGTCGTAAGAAATCAAACCGACGATCTACATTCCAGCTGGTTGGTAATGAAATTGTTACCACCTCTGCATCTATTGTGGTTCACCTGTCACATGAACAACAGGAGTGTTTGTGCAAGTAAACAGGAGCAGTGTCGCACTTCTCGAATTACCAGCGAGGCCCGGTCCACCCGGGGGGGAGC
>JAFBJT010108160.1:68521-81438 GCA_016785325.1 Chascanopsetta lugubris | reverse complement strand
GTTTTTGGATGAAAAGAACGGCAGAGTATAGAATGTCGTATTTGACCACTTTTTGGATGAAAAGGGCATAATAGTTTGTGTTTTTTCCAACTTTTTCAATGAAAAAAATGTCCAAAAAATTGTATATCATTTTTTATGAATTTTAGTGTGAAAAAATCAGAAAAAATTAGTTTGTCGTTATTGGATGAAAAGAACGGCAGAGTTTAATATGTCGTATATTACCACTTTTTGGATGAAAAAAGGGCATAATAGTGTGTCTTTTGTTCAACTTTTTCAATGAAAAAAATGTCATAACAAAGTATGTCATTTTTTACAAATTTTAGTATGAAAAAATCGGCATCATATTTATCATGTCTTTTCTGCAAAATTTTGCGTGAAAAAAATTTCATGAAAAAGTATGTTATTTTGTATGCTTTTTGGCAAGAAAAAATTGGAAAAATTAGTGTGTCGTTTTTGGATGAAAAGAACGGTAGAATATACAAGGTCGTATTTTACCACTTTTTGGATGAAAAAACGGCATAATATATTGTTTTTTTTAACAAACTTTTTTATGAAAAAAATTTCACGAAAAAGTATGTCATTTTTTTAAAATTTTGGTATAAAAAAATTGGACAAAATTAGTTTGTCGTTTTTGGATGAAAAGAACAGCAATGTGAATGTCGAATTTTACCACTTTTTGGATGAAAAAATGACATAATATATATATATTTTTTTGATGAAAATAAGTGTCATAAAAAAGTATATCTTCTCTTTTTACAAAATTTTGGATTAAAAAAATGTCACGAAAAAGTATGTTATTTTTTTTAATTTTTGGAATGAAAAAATCGAAAAAAATGTGTTTGTTGTTTTTGGATGAAAAGAACAGCAGAGTGTAATAAATCGTATTGTACCACTTTTTGAATGAAAAAACGGCATAATATAGTATTTTTTTCTTTTTTTGGATGAAAATAAGTCTCATAAAAAGTATGTCCTTTTTTACAAATTTTGGTATGAAAAAATCTGAAAAAATTAGTTTGTTGTTTTTGGATGAAAAGAACAGCAGAATTTAGAATGTCGTATTTTACAACTTTTTGGATGAAAATGACAATATATTATGTGTCTTTTCAAAAACTTGGTATTAACATTTTTTTTAAAGTATGCCATTTTTTGCGATTTTTGGTATGAAAAAATCGGAAAAAATTAGTTTGTCGTTTTTTAATGAAAAGAGCGGCAGCGTATAGTATGTCATTTTATGACCTTTTTTTGGATGAAAAAAAGTGGCATAGTATTGTAAATCGTTTTTCGATGAAAAAAATGCATGATATAGTGTGTCATTTTTTACAAATTTTGTTATAAAAAAATCGGAAAAAATTAGTTTGTTGTTTGCAATATGGGTAGAATAAGTTTTAAAGTGATTTGATTTCATAAATATTACTCCTACTACGAGTCCAACGTTGTTAGATGAAATTAATGGCAGAAGAGCTGCGCCCTCTGTTGGCTGAAAAAGGTTACAGTAACTGGTATTCCCAGGCGGTGTCCCATACAAGTATTAACTAGGCCCGACCCTGCTTATTTTCCGAGATCAGACGATATCGGGCGTGATCAGGGTGGGATGGCTGTAAGCGAGAGAATTAGCCGTCGGACGGCTATTTATACTTCATGCAATATGGGTAAAATAAGTTTTACGGTGATTTTATGCATATTACTCCTCCTACAAGTCCAATGTTGCTAGATGAAACACTTAATTGCAGAAGCAGCTGCGCCCTCTGCTATTTGGAAAAAGCTTACAGCACCTGGTAATCCCAGGCGGTCTCTCATTTAAGTACTAACCAGATCCGACCCTGCTTAGCTTGCGAGATCAGACGAGATCGGGCGCGTTCAGAGTGATTTGGCCGTAAGCAAGTGAGCAGGCAGTCGGAGGGCTATTTATACTTTATGCCAAGGGTCGGGAACCTTTTTGGCTGAGAGAGCCATGAACACCACATATTTTTAAATGTAATTCCGTTAGAGCCATACAATATGTTTAAAACTAAAAATACAAGTAAATGTGTGCATTTTATGTAATTTCAACACTTTTAAAGTACAATAAGTCTCTGAATTATTTTTAAGAACATTGTTATGCTGTTGCTAATCAATGATGAGTATTTCTTACCATTAATGCGACTTCTGGTGCTGCATGGTTTTGCTGATGGCTTTGTAGTCTGGTTGATATGTGGTGAGGTTAAGCTTCATGCAGGCGTTGATACTTCCATCCGTTAAACGTGATCGTAGGTTGGTCTTAATGTTCTTTAGATGTGAGAAAGACTGCTCACAGGCATACGTAGAGCCAAACATTGTCAGCACAGCAATACTCACACGCTGCAGTGTGTGGTATGTGACGGGAAGCGCGTTCCAAGTTTTGACAATCAGCTTTCATGTCTGCCCACTTGTGTTGGCTCGCCAACTCTGCTTGCTGTCGTGCAAGTCTTTCCAAATCTTCATTCAGTGACTTGAACTTATTCACCCACATGTCTGAGGCCTTCAGGTCAGCAGCTTGTAGCTCAAAATCTCTGACGGAGACACCGAGGATGTGACTCAGGTCAGCGCTGTCCACTGCACACTCATGTGGATGGGTGATGAACTTAAAAAGACGAGTGCGCTCGCGAAATTCTCCAAAGTGCGGTTTGAATGACTGCAGGAGATTAGATATGAAGCCTGCTAGCTGCTGAAGATCAAGATGTTGAGCAGGGTCACTTGCTGTGCATACATCTTTTAACTCTCCCAGTTTTTCAAAGTGTAGTAAACGACCTGTTTCAATGTCGGCGATGAAGAGTTCTAGCTTGTTTTCAAATGCAAACAATGCTTGGTGCAGGGATAAGATTGTATTTCGAACGCCTTGCATTATCACATTGAGCTGGTTTAGATGTTCAGTCATGTCCACGAGATAGTAGAACTTCAGGAGCCACTCAGTGTCAGCTAACTCGGGATGCTCGACGTTTTTCATTTCAAGAAAAGTCCGGATTTCGCTCAGACAAGCCGCAAAACGGCTGAGCACCTTCCCCCTTGACAACCAACGCATGTTGCTGTGCAGAAGCAGACCAGGATAATTATTATCAACTTCATCTAGCAGTGTTTTAAACTGGCGATCATTTAAAGCTCGGGCAACAATAAAGTTGACCACCCTAACGACCAGCGACATCACCTCACCAAGCTGCTCGCCACACATCTGAGCACAAAGCGCTTCCTGATGTATAATGCAGTAAAAACTTAGGATGCGTCTCTTTTCATGTTCATGAAGAAGCACTACGAATCCTCTGTTTTTCCCCACCATGCACAGAGCACCATCAGTGCACACCGAAACAAGTTTATCCATTGGTAGATTTTTTTCTTTAGCGAATTCAGTGAAGGACTTTAAAAAATCCTCCCCTCTTGTTGTCCCTTTCATTGTCAAAACTGCAAGACTTTCCTCATGTAGTGTGCCACCGACAACATACCTTGCAATCACGCTGAACTGGGATAAATTGCTTACGTCTGTTGACTCATCCAAAGAGAGAGAAAAAAACGGTGCCGCATTTATGTCCTTCACTTGCGTTGCCTCAATTTGATTAGACATCATGATGGTACGATCGTGAACAGTTCTTGCTGACAGAGGCATGTCTTTTATCCATTTAATTATCTTGTCTTTATCCAAAAAGTCGTCAAAAAGTTCATTGGCAACATCAAGCATGAATGCTTTGGCATACTCCCCATCTGTGAATGGCTTTCCGTTTCTCACAATTGCTAAAGCGCCAGCAAAGCTCGCCGAATTCCAGTCACATTGTTGGGTCCAAGCTGACTAGCTTGCACTCTTGATAGTAGCTCTTGACATGCTTTCTTCCTGCTGTCCCCCGCAGGATATTTCGATGCAAATGTAGTATGGCGTGTGTCGAAGAGCCGCTTTATATTTGATCGTTTCATAGATGCAATTTTATCTTTGCATATTAGACACACTTGCATTAGACCCTTTTGCACATGCGCACATCGGCTGCTATTTTCGACAGCAAAATACTGCAACCTCACTTGAACAGTGTCTCTGCCTCATCTGCGTTGCCTATGCGATTGATAGCTAGATAAATAGCTAGATAGACACAACGACATGTATTTTTGCCACTTTGCCACTGAAATTACTGCGAACCGGCTTTCTAGTCACCGAACACCGTCGCCGGTGTCACGCATGCGCAGAGGAGTCTAAAGAAACATTTTTTTATAATTAAAGATTTGTCTGCGAGCCAGATGCAGCCATCAAAAGAGCCATATCTGGCTCGCGAGCCATACGTTCCCGACCCCTGCTTTATGCAATGTGGGTAAAATACGTTTTATCGTGATTTTATAAATATTACTCGAACTACAAGTCCAATGTTGCCAGGTGAAACATTTCATGGCAGAAGCAGTTGCACCTTCTAATGGGTGAAAACGCTTACAGCACCTTGTATTCACAGGCAGTCTCCCATCCAAGTACGAACCAAGCCCAACCCTGCTTAGCTTCAAAGATCAGACGAGATGGGGCGTGTTCAGGGTGGTATGGCCGTAAGCGCGAGAGCAGGTAATCGGAGGGCTATTTATAATTTATGCAATGTGGGTAGAATAAGTTTTATCGTGATTTTATAAATATTACTCCTACTAAAAGTTCAATGTTGCTCAATGAAACACCTAATGGCAGAAGCAGCTGTGCCTTCTGCTGGGTGAAAAAGCTTACAGCACCTTCTATTCCCAGGAGGTCTCCTATCCAAGTACTAAACAGGCCTGACCCTGCTTAGTTTCCAAGATACGAGGAGATCGGGAGTATTCAGGGAGGTATGGACGTAAGCGAAAGAGCTGGCAGTCGAAGGGCTATTTATACTTTATACAATGTGGGTAGAATAAGTTTTATAGTTATTTTATGCATGTTACTCCTCCTACAATTCCAATGTTCCAAGATAAGAGACTTAATGGCAGAAGCAGCTGCGCCCTCTGCTTTTTTGAAAAAGCTGACAGCATTTGGTAATCCCCGGCGGTCTCCCATCCAATTACTAACCAGGTGCGACCCTGCTTAGTTTCCAAGAATAGATGAGATCGGGCGTGTTCAGGGTGGTATGGCCTCAAGCGAGATAGGAAACAGTCGGAGGGCTATTTATACTTTATGCAATGTGGGGAGAATAAGTTTCATCGTGATTTTATAAATATTACTCGTACTACAAGTCCAATGTTGCTCGGTGAAACACTTAATGGCAGAAGCAGCTGCGCGAAATAGCTTTGAGCACCTGATATTCCCAGGCGGGCTCCCAACCAAGTACTAACCAGCTTAATTTTGAAAGCACATATGCATTTCATAGTTGTTATCACCTTAGTGCTTCTTTGGGTGAGTACAGAGTACCCATTGCATTTTTGGGCTTCCCAAGTCAAAAAACAGCTTTTTCTTGCAAACACTCGTCTGATTTGACCTGTCAAGTTAAGTTTTGTTGAGTTTTTGCCTTTAAAACCTTAGTTTTGTTCAAATTTAGCTGAAAAAGCTTAATTTTGCAAACAAATATGCATTTCATAGTTTTTCTTACTTTAGCGCATCTTTGGGTGAGTACAGAGTACCCATTGCATTTTTCGGCTTCCCAAGCCAAAAAAACAGCTTTTTTAGCAAACACTCACCTAATTTGACCTGTCAAGTTAAGTTTTGTGAAGCTTTTGCTTTGAAAACATTCTTTTGTTCAAATTTTGCCAAAAAAGCTTAATTTGCAAAGAAGTATACATTTCATAGTTTTTCTTACTTTAGTGCTTTTTTTGGTGAGTACAGAGTTTCCATGAATTTTTGGTCATCCCAAGCAAAGGAAAGCTTTTAGTGTAAACACTCACTTAATTCAACCCTTATAGTAAGGTTTGTTAAGCTTTTGCTTTCACAACCTTAGTTTTGTTCAAGTTTAGCCTAAAAAGCTTAATTTTGCTAACAACTATGCATTTCATATTTTTTGTTACTTTAGTGCTTCTTTTGGTGAGTACAGAGTACCCATTGCATTTTTGATCATCCCAAGCCAAGAAAAGCTTTTAGTGCAAACACTCACCTAATTTGACCTGTCAAGTTAAGTTTTGTTCAGCTTTTGCCTTTAAAATCTTAGTTTTGTTCAAATTTAGCTGAAAAAAGCTTAATTTTGCAAACAAATATGCATTTCAATGTTTCTGTTACTTTAGTGCTTCTTTTGGTGAGTACAGAGTACCCATTGCAGTTTTGGTCATCCCAAGTCCAGAAAAGCTTTTTTTGCAAACACTTAGTTGATTATATCCGTAGGATTTGTGGTGCTTTTGCTTAGAAAACCTTTAATTTATTCTGTGTTTGCTGAAAGAGCTTTATTTTGCTAACAGCACTGCATTTAGTAGTTTTTGTTATTTCAATGCTTTTTTGGATGAGAAAAGAGTACCCATTGCATTGCTTGTGATTCCTTTGTCAAGAAAAGCATATTTTTGCCAACAATCATACAATTGAATCTTTCCTTAGAATTTATGTTTTTTTTTGCCTTGAAAACATCGTTTTTTTTCTGGGTTTAATGAAAAAGGTTGATTTTGCAAACAGTTATGCATTTCATATTTTTTTTTTCACTTTAGTGCCTCTTTGGTGGTTAAAAAGAGTACCATTTACAATTTTTTGTTTCCCTTGACCAGAAAATCGAATCGTCTTTTCTCTGAGTTGGAGGGCCCCTCCTTCTAAAATTAGCCATAATTGCAAGAGTAACCCGATGGTGACTTTGTTGATGGTGATGCCTACTATCTATACTGTAAATTTTAGACAGATTTGATGGTGGAATTTAAAGATATTTCAATGTAAAGTTCGCTATTTTCAAGTCCACATTCGTCTTTTCTCTGAGTTTGAGGGCCTCTCCTTGGAAAAATAGCCATAATTGCAACAGTAACCCAATGGTTACTTTGTTGATGGTGATGTCTACTATCTATTCTGTAATTTTCAGACAGGTTTGGTGCTGGTATTTACAGAAATTTCAATGTAAATTTTGCTATTTTCAAGTCCACATTCGTCTTTTCTCTGAGTTTGAGGGCCTTTCCTAGAAAAAAATAGCAATAATTGCAACAGTAACCTGACGGTGACTTTGTTCATGGTGATGGCTACTATCTATACCTTAAATTTTAGGCAGATTTGATGGTGGAATTTAGAGAAATTTCAAAGTAAAGTTCCCTATATTCAAGGCCACATTTGCCTTTTCTCTGAGTTTGAGGGCCTCTCCTTGGAAAAAAAAATCATAATTACAACATTATCACAGCAATTATTTGGTTCATGGTAATGCCTACTATCTATATTGTAAATTTGAGGCAGATTTGATGGTGGAATTGAGAGAAATTTCAACGTAAATTTCCCCATTTTTGAGTCCACATTCAAATTTTCTCTGAGTTTGAGAGCCTCTCCTTGGAAAATTAGCCATAATTGCAACAATAACCCAGGGTGACTTTGTTCAGGGTGATGCCTCCTATTTATACTGTAATGTTCAGACAGATTAAATGGTGGAATTTAGAGAAATTTCAGTGTAAAGTTCGCTATTTTCAAGTCCACATTCATCTTTTTATCTGAGTTTGAGGGCCTCTCCTTCGAAAAATAGCCATAATTATAACAGTAACCCAATAGTGACTTTGTTGATTGTGATGCCTACTATCTATTCTGTAGATTTCAGACAGATTTGATAGTGAAATTTAGAGAAATTTCAACGTGAAATTCGCTATTTTCAATTCCACATTTGTCTTTCTCTGATTCTGAGGGCCTCTCCTTCGAAAAATAGCCATAATTGCAACAGTAAACCAATGTTAACTTTGTTCATGGTGATGCCTACTATCTATAGCAGGGTTCACCAACATTTTGCCTGCGGGCACCCGGTCGCCTGCAGGGGGTGCCTGTGGGCCCGTTCCAAAAATAGTACTAGTCGCCAATGAGCTCCGCCTAATTTTTTTATTTACTGCTCCTCCGCCCCCTCTGCACATGCGAGGGGGACACAGGAACAAACACTTAATGAATAACAACAGTCATTATCAGAATGGAACTTTATTATTTTCTGAAGAGCTTTCTGTGTGCGCGTTCATGTCTCTCTCTCTTGCTCTCTCTCGCTCTGTGTGTGTGTGTGTGTGTGTGTGTGTGCGTATGTGTGTTTACGCGGTGTGCACGCTTTGTGATCCAGATAGCGAGAGAGGGGAAATGAAACTGCGACAGACTAGAGACGTGTAAATGAGATGAATAACCTAAGTGTTTTACATTGTTTAATAAAAGAACAAGGCGTAGACCCGTTCTATATGAAAGGTAACCTTAAATTATGTCTGTTGTGATGTGTCACTGTATAGAAAGTGTATCAAATGTGAATTACTTGTTCCTCCCGGGGGGTGGGGTGTAGTCATGGTAGGGGAAAAGAACGAATGGTTAAAGAAACACTGAACATTATTAAAATGTAACAATTATTTTCTCAAGCACGCTCTCTGTGCGCTGGTGGGAGCGTTCACGTGAGCGAGCGCGCTCTTGTCTGTATATGTGCGCACGTCAAGACTCTACTGTGGATACAGAGAGCGCAGGAGAAATGGAGACACAGAAATGACATGTTGACATGTAAATACGATAATTAACATAGGTGTTTTAGTTTGTTTAAAAAGGGAGAAGAGAACACGCCTCACTCATGCACACAGACTCCCTCAGAGTTACAGTGTGACGTCACAGCCCAGATCTCAGTTCACTGGTGAACAGCAGCAATGCCAGGTTTCACACTAACAAAGAGACATAAAGATACCACATGTTGTCAGTGGTAACATGCCAGTGCCATAGCAAAGTTGCATTCTACTGCAGGTGATACGTTTTTGTCTTATATTAAAGGTGCAGTGTGTAAGAGTTGATTCATTTTTTGCATGTATTACAAATGTTACTTAAACCATTCCCAAACAATTACAGATGGTCATTTTTTTGTGATTTATAAATTCATTCAATTTCCCATTACCGTTAAATAATCAAATTATTGTTTACATGAGGAATGGGTCCTCTCCACAGGGGCCACCATTTTTAACAGTAACCCAGAGTAGACATGCTGGACATCTTCTGAGTTTTAATGACAACTGAAGTCGACCATAGGTTCTCCTGCATGCCTCAGAAGGGTATGTGTGAGGTGATGGATTCAATATGCAATTTCACCTCTTGATATCACCAAATCTTACACACTGCACACTTTTAACGTTTACTTTTACTGAAACATTGGGACAAATAAAAAACATAAAGTTATATTAGAAGTGTGTCTCAAACTGGTACCCTTCGGGTTTAAGATTAAGATGCATTTTATTGTCACTGGACATTGTAAACCATCCTGGCTCGACCTTCCTGCGGGAACAGCCAGGTGAAGAGGGCAGCCACTTTCTCTGGTGCCCAGGGGACCAACTTCTTGATGCCGCCCTTAGTCAGAAAACAGCCTCGCAATGTTTGTTAGAGGGGATTTTTATGTAAGGAGGAATTCCCCAGGTAACACGGGGAGAACATACAAACTCCACACAGAAAGGCTCCCACATGGGGAATCGAACACGGGACCTTCTCGCTGTGAGGCAACAGCTCGATCAAGTGAGCCACTGTGTCACCATCGGTACCTTGTGAGGTGCCTGCGGCTCCAAAAAGGTTGGTGACCCCTGCAATAGATGAATTTAGGGGCAGTGGATAGTGTGAGTGTTGAGGCTAAAAGAAAACAGGGGAGGAAGTAATAAAGTGACAATATTAATAATCTTATACAACACAGTTGCAACTCTTTGTTGTTGAGGATTGAATGTGTGTACATGTGCTACTTTGTGTGCAAGTTCATTGGGATGTTACGGCACAGGGATCATTGGCACTCTCCCTCCCTCCCTTCCTCTCTCTCTCTCTCTCTCTCTCTCTCCCATCCACCAGTTGCACACAAAGGCTCCTGCAGGCAGGCAGGGCCCCATGCTCAGTGACGTGTCTGGCGGCAGGCAGGGCCGTGGGAGAGCTCAGATGATGGGGAGTATAGAGAGGAGAGGAGGAGAGGAGGTCCTGGCAGAGCGCTGCAGGAGGAGCAGCTGTTAGCTGGAGGGTGGCTCTGCTGCTGCTGCCGCCGCCTTTGTGGGGCAGAGCGTGAGGAGAGGACCCACACACACAGCATGGGCAGGGGGGATTACATCTGTGTGACGCTGCGTGGGTGGGGGCCCTGGGGCTTCACCCTGACTGAGGGAGAGGGGGACACCTACAGACCCATCCTGGTTTCACAGGTATTTTCATCTAGACTATCTATACATGTATCTATCTATCCATCTATCTATAATTCTGTCTCTACTTCCGTCTATCTATACATCTATCTATCAATCCATCTATCTATACTTCTATCTCTACGTCTATCTATCTATACATCTATCCATCTATCTATACTTCTATCTCTACTTCTGTCTATCTATACATCTATCTATCTATACATCTATACATCCATCTATCCATTTATCTCTACTTCTATCTCTACTTCTATCTATCTATACATCTATACATCTATCTATCATCTATCTCTACTTCTATCTATACATCTATCTATACGTCTATATTTATAACTTTGTGTTTATATTTATGCCTCTCTCACTCTATCTCTCTTGCTACCTCTCTACTAATCTGATTAACTTTGTTAAAAGTCCCCCTCATGTCCGTGTCAGGTTATTTCATGAATTCCCCACAGTTGGGACAACAAGAGCCACATCTGTTATATGAGTTTAGATAAATATTTCCTTTCATTTTAAGTGATTCACTTGAGGAAAGAAGGAACAAGTTCCCTGGAGGGGGAGACATTTATTTGGAGACGTGTGTGTGTGTGTGTGTGTGTGTGTGTGTGTGTGTGTGTGTGTGTGTGTGTGTGTGTGTGTGTGTGTGTGTGTGTGTTGTGTGTGTGTGAGTGTTGCTGCATTTTTGTGTGCGTCGGCTGTGTTTTGGTGCGAGATTCCTCTGGACCCTTATATGGTCAAGGCTGAGAGAGAGAGAGAGAGAGAGGGAGAGAGAGAGAGAGAGAGAGAGAGAGAGAGAGAGAGAGAGAGAGAGAGAGAGAGAGAGAGAGAGAGAGAGAGAGAGGGGCTGAGGCCAGAGTGATCTGTTATCACTCACAGAGATTATGCAGAGAGGGAGAGCAACACATCACCCAGAGCACTCATGGAGCTGCAGAGTGACACAACACAAAACCATGTCAGGCATCACTTCATTAGCATATGTCAACAGGTTGCAAGAGGTGATGTCATGACTTGGAATTTGTTTAAGCTGATGGTGTGGTAATACATTTAAACTGATTTCTGGTGACGAAGCCATTTTTGTGATTTACATAAATGATGGAAGAGAAGCTAAAGAGCTGATTACAAAATAGTCCATAATGTCACCATTTGCTTATTATCTGTGAATTTGGAATTTCAAAATAATACTGAAATTTAATTGTTTCCCATTTTTTAAAATATGATTATAACATAATGATAACACGAAAGAGTATAGCCAGGGGTGCTTTTATTTTGAAGAGCTGTGTGCACTCTATATTTGGTATAGTCATCCATGTTATACGTCCTCTCATCTCTCAGCAGCTTGTCCTCCATGTGGCCAAGACGTAAATGTTTTCCTTAAAGCACATTCCTCCCACATCAAAGCTCCAGGTCAAGGAAAACCACCTGAGAGCATTGGCACGCTAGTTCTTGAGAAACTATTATTGAAAATAGAACTTTATTTGTGCCGCGGATATGAATTTCAGCCTCATTGTAGATTTTATATCCACTTGTTACTTCACCAAAGTCTCTTAAAATTGTAGCTGGGCAGAGGGACATTTTTAACTTTTATTATTGTGTTTTGACATTCGGTCTTTTCACAATAAAAGCATGAAATGTCTCTGACTGTATTTCCACCATCTAAACAAGTATAAAGTATACAAACGTTATAGGCCTGAATCTTGATATTTACACCATAACTATGAGAATATGATTTCAATTTAAAACATGCACAACTTCCAAATGTTCTGCATGGGTCAACATCACAGTTCATGAGCTTAGGGAAGCAAACCAACATGTCATTTAGCCCCAACGGGAAAAAAAACTACCATCCTTTAAAGGTGAAGTGTGTAAGATTTGTCAGCATGTGATAGTTTTGTAATTTTTTTTTTTTTTTTTTACAATTTTTACAATTGACAATTAAATTGACAAAAATATTACACACTACACCTTTAATGCCCATTTAAGTATTGTGTGCTACACAAGGGTCCTGTCCGTGCTCTGTGAGGATAGAAGTGGCTGAGTATGATGCACATCTGAGAAGCTTAGATCCACCTCATCTGGAAGACATAACTCTGAACATACCTACCTAAGTCTTGTGTTTGAAAATGTCAAAACATGCAGAGATGGAAGTAGAATTTCTCATTCTTGAAGCATGTGAGAGAATCAGTGTTGTATGTGCTGAGTGGAGAGAGAGAGGGGGCGGGGGGTGTTGGGGGGGTATCCACTCTGTTAAAGGTTCTCTCCATATAAGGGAAGCCGTGTTATTCCTCTTCTCCTGTCGGAATCGTGGCATGGAGTACAAAGTTGATGAGGTCACCTTATTTAAATTTTTTTTATTGTTATTTTTTTTCCTCAAAGCTGCAGAAACCGGACCATGCAAAGTTCCACCGTTCCCGCATCTTTTTCGACAGAAACTGGTGTTGGACGTCTCCTCCACCGGTGAAAGCGAACAGGCGGTGGTGGTGATGTCATGTGCATTAATGGGAAGCAGACGTGAGGCATTAGGAGCCGTTTAATCATCACAACCTGAGTGGGAGACATTTTTTGGCCTCACTAATTACTAAAGTATGTCGCGTCGGTATGTACGGCGTCAACATGCATCAGATCAGTTCTGGGATAGTAAAGTCTAGTACAGGGTTTTTTTTAGGGCTGCAGTGTGTGTGTGTGTGTGTGTGTGTGTGTGTGTGTGTGTGTGTGTGTGT
>JAFBJT010108160.1:42768-67358 GCA_016785325.1 Chascanopsetta lugubris | reverse complement strand
CATACATATATATATATATATATTCTATAATCATTTCATACCAGTCGTGTTATCAATTCTGTCAACTAGGAGTCAACTGATTATTGGCCTGGCCTGTATCTGGGTGATGTTATCTGCATTATCTGCATTAGTTTTAGCTACCGCCAATATAGTTATAACATTAATAATAAAGGATACTTTTTGTCTTGTTTCACTTACCACACTACTTTTTTTTAAATTTACAGTCAAACATACAAAACTATTTCATTATCATATTAGTCAATGCATGTTCATGACAAGTATCAGTTATTAGCCTCATGTACTGCTAATGATCAGTATTGGCCCTTAGAACTGATATCAGCTGCAAACATGATGTTAAACACATTTGGTTCATGCCTTTGCATGGATGATAAAGTAAGTAATGGTGCATGTTCCTTCCATTAAAGTGAATGACAGTATTAAACGTGACTCCCACCGTGCTGTACATGTAAAACAGCTGGAAAATATTTACCTTAAATGTGAAAAGAAGAAGAAAAAAAACCTATAATTACTTGCCCTCCTGCAGAGGGCAGGAACCGCCGGGAGCTGCAGGAACCGATCAGGCGGCCCAGCGTTTCCTGTGATATCCAGTTCAGCCTGTTAAACAGGTAATTTGAAAATGCAGGAAAATGCTCGCTGTTGCCTTAATTGAAGCCCCCACATGACGTGAACTCAGATGAGCTGGATTTTTTTTTTAAAGTACTTTCGTTTTGTTTTATGATCCCTTTCGTACCACATCCCACAGTAGCACTCATTTGTTTTCACTCTCCAGCTCAATTACAGCAAACTGTGTTTCCATTTACAAGCAGTTTATGAGAAGCGGGACTGAGACACCAGGTGGTATCCGCCTCCATTCGAGCGACTTTATTAAGACGACTAACGTTTCCCCTCCTTTTTTGGAGCATGGCTGGTCACGGTGGCCTTCCATACAAAACCATTATCCCTGATGATGTGCTGTGTGAGTGTGTGTCTGTGTGTGTGTGTGTGTGTGTATGTGTGTGTGTGTGTGTGTGTGTGTGTGTGTGTGTGTGTGTGTGTGTGTGTGTGTGTGTGTGTGTGTGTGTGTGTGTGTGTGTGTGTGTGTGTCCATATGCAGAGGTTGCCTTTTAGGGCCTGTTTGCATGCTGGTATAAAGTCTGGCATGGGGAGGAGGTGGTTTTCCTTAAAGCTCTATAAGGTATCTCCTATAGAACATGCATATATACAGAGAGAGATGCAATTTGTTCCTGGGTGTTAATTCAATGCCGTGACATGTAGTGGTGATGTGTAAAAGCAACATGTTTCTGACATGGTGGCCTCGAAAGAGAAGACTCAATCATAGTGGACATATAAAGACCTTATTTTAGTGTAAGGAAAGAAACGATGCATTCATAAAGTGATGTCAGAACCATTAAAATATGATTGTAAACATTTTATATTTGATTTATAAGGAAATGATTTCAACAAATACTACACACTTTACGCACTTTACGCACCTTTAATTTTCCTGCACGTAAACTGCCTTGTTTTTCTCTCCAATGCTTGACTTTGCCTCGTCCTCATCAGCTGCTCATTTTTCAGCCTGCATTGTCATCTAGTGGCCACGTTGAAAAGTGCAGGTTTTAAGCAATGAATGCAAGTCAATGGAGGTGTGGTGTAAGTGAAAGTATTGTAAAGTTTCCTATGAAATGATAGCACAACATTTCCATTTTGATAATAATGAGTTCAAAATACATACATATTTAATGAAATATACCTTTTTTAAGAGGGGCTGTTCAATTTAAATCTAAATTGCCTTATTCTGTTTGAAAGTGTTCCCTCCCTTTAGTGCCCATTGTTTGTTTACATATATGCATCAACTATCCATTCATGAATTCATATTTTTCCCTGTTTAAACCCTGTTTATTGTCAGTTTGAAGTTTCCCAAGCTGTCCCAAAATAGCCGCACCTGCTTCCCGTCACACCGCACCTCTGTGTAGCTTTAACGTCGGACACCAAGGAGACTGTTTTGGGTTTGTTATGACGTGATGGAGCATGGACAGACATTAGCACGACAGATGGCAGAGCTTCAGGCTCGGTGTCCCCTCAGGCTAAACCATAACAAGCACAATGTATCATGACCATGATTAATCCCGCAGGACCTGATAATTTATAATGAGTATTTTTTTAGGATGTTGGGACCCTATAAGGCCCAAAAGCTGTTTGTTTGCAAAATATCATCACTGTGACCATACCTTGCTAATTGCATTGCACTGAATCATTGTTTATATCCCCTCGTGGCCTTTTGTGCAGAAATAAATGACGGGGTGTTTCTACTTATTAAACCCTCTTATTAATGAACCATTTCATAGGACCCGGGAACCAATTATAGAGGAAACGAACCATCAGTCACTGGGTTAACTGTGCGGAGAGGTGCCCTTTGCATGGCTGAAATAGAACCACCACTTTTATTGTTGTATGTCCACCTCATGTCCTACTACAGTATCAGTGTTGTATACGCTAGTGCCTGCTGCTGCTTAAAGGTGCAATGTGTAAGATTTTGGTCAATTTTGTCAACAACACCAAACAATTACATACTGACATTTTCATGAATTCAGAATCAATTAAATGTTTTATTTATTTTCCTGTTCCCCTTAAATGAGCCCATTAATGTATATTTAAATGAGTAGGGGGGTCCTCTCTATGGAGGCCGCCAAGTTTGTATAGTAGCCCAGAGTGGACATACTAAACATCTTTTGAGTTTTAATGACAACTGAAGTCTACCATAGGTTCTCTTGGATGCTCAGAAGGGCGAGGGTGAGGTACGACACGCAACTTCACCTCTAGATGTCACAAAATCTCACACGCTGCACCTATAATCCTTATCATTGCAGTCCTTAGAAACCACATAAAAGAGCCAAGATGCCACTTCTCTGTTGAGGACAGTAAAAACGTTATGGACTCTTGACAGATCTTTTTTACATGCTTGTCGCGCACAGGTGGAAGATGGAGGCCACGCCTCCCGGGCCGAGGTGAAGGAAGGCGACGAGGTGGTGTCCATCAACGGGGAGCCGTGCGCCGACCTCACCCTCTTGCAAGCCCTCGCCCTGGTGGAGACGTCGATCGACTGCCTGCAGCTGCTGCTCAAACGGTACAAGCTCCCACCGTGCCGCTCAATGCACGCGCGACGGCCAAGTCATGGAAATGCATGCAAAATATGTGCACAATCAATAATGATGCCATACGTTTGCAGACGTGATGGATGGGGAGGTCCTTGCAGCTTACCGCAGCAGTGCAGAAATCATTAAAGCATCAGTGTATTAGCATTTAGATAGCATGCTGTTGTGTTTGTTTTATGACCTGCTGCGCCCTTTGAACAGTTCAGTGAGTCAAAGACTGCGGGGAGTGTGTGTGAGTGTGCATGTGTGTGTGCTGGAGTCTAAATGTGTGCCAGGCACGGTGACCTTCCTGCAAGGTGTAACAGATTTGTGTGTGTGTGTGTGTGTGTGTGTGTGTGTGTGTGTGTGTGTGATTGACATGCAGCTGCTCAGCCATTACTCTGGGCACTGCCAGTGTTAAAGAGGGTGACTCTAAGGTTGCTCTGTGTGTGTGTGTGTGTGTGTGTGTGTGTGTGTGTGTGTGTGTCCGCAATTAAACCTACATGGTGCTATTGTGAAGGTATATGTGTGACAGGTCTGTGATCGGAGTACTGTATTGAAATGGTTTCCATGGCAATGTGATGAGGGGCTGACCTCGGCGCTAAGGCCCTCGGAGTGTAATTATGATGCATCTCATTCACAGTCTGGCTCAAGGATTAGATGTTGAATCGGGCTAAATTCAATTACAGTTAGTTAGAGGTAATAACAATGTGGCATTCACGCTGCTTCCGCCTGACCCTGGAAATAAATATTACGCTGAGTCATGTTGAAATGTGATTATTATTATTATTAGTATGCACTTTAGAGGCCAGACTATTTTTTTTATTTAACTTGCTGTTAAAAGAGTAAATGCACTTTATTATTTATTCATTTTAATATAGTTAACACAGAAATATTAATTGGATGCCAGTTACATAGGTGGGGGGTGTAAATACATTTTTATCTATTTAAAATCTGCACAATTTGCCAATTTCATGTATGAGGAACAATAGATATGAAGAATTATCTTATAATATAAGTACAGGTACAGTGTGCGGGGGTTAGTAACATCTAGTGGTGCATTGTAGCAGCTCTATTGCCCACCTTGAAAATATGTCATGTGTATTATAATAGCGTATTATTTTATGTTAGACATCCTTATATAAATGGAATTATTTTCACTTGACCTTTAAAGGAGCAGTGTGTAAGATTCTGATCATTTGACCCTTCTAAAAATATTACAAAATATTAACACGGACATTTTCATGATTTTATTATCACCTAAATGTTTTTGCTTTTTTCCATAACCCTAAAATGAACCCATTAATGTATATTTACATAAGGAGCGGGTCCTCTATACGGGGGCCGCCGTGTTTTTGCAATAGTTCAGAGTGGACATACCAAACATCTGTTGAGCTCTAATGACAACTGAAGTCGACCATAGGTTCTCCTGCATGTTCAGAAGGGTGAGGGGATGAATACAACATGCAACTTCACCACTAGATGTCACCAAATCTTACACACTGCACCTTTTAAAATCATAAACACTTGACATTTTATGTCAATAATTTCCATTTGCCCACTCACCGTTGTTCCTGCCTACAGATACTCCTCCATCCCTGCTGAAGACGACAAATCAGAAGAGACTTACTGTGGCGAGAGGGAGTCTTCTACGGCGAGCACCACCCTCCACATCCTCCCCCCGCTGCCCGGCTCGCAAAGCCCCAGGGAGCTCTACATATCCGAGTCCCAGGACGAGGCCTTGGATGGCGGGCAGGACAGCGACACGGAGGTCCCCGAGGACCCTCACCTGGTTTGCACCCAGCTCCACGAGGAGCCAGAGACGGAAGAACTCCACTGCTTCTCCCCGGGGGACACGGTCGAGCTCCAGGTGTCCCTGTCTGAGCAGACGCTGGACGACGTGGGTTGCTCCTCCCTGGGCAGCGCCCGTGGCATCGAGGGCGGGTTCTCTGACAGAGAGGCCTCCCAGACCCCGGTTGCACTGGAGTGTCCACCGTGCCCGGCCAGGGAGCCGCTGGGGCACCATGGGGTGGTGCTGGCCTCCCCTGCCATGCTGGTGCAGGGGCAGGTGGAGGTCGTTCTGCAGAAGCAGCAGCAGCCCTCAGCATCAGCAGGGGCAGGGAGGAGCCTCGAGGTCGCTGGATCCCAAAGTGAAGGGGAAGAGGGAGGAGGAGGAGGAGGAGGAGGAGGGCAGGGTGAGGGAGAGGGAGATCCTGGATCTTTTACAGTCTCATTTGGAATTCCCAGAGAGGAGACGTCACCGGGAGGAGAGGGGGACACTGACTCCGAGGGCGACCAGGACAAACCTAACAAGCATCGGGCCCGGCACGCCAGTGAGTATTATACTACCATTTCAAGTACTGTGTGGATTTGAATGGGGATGATACACTCCAATAGGTCATTTGTCAACAGAGTGTGTGTACCCCTTAAAATAGTGTGTCTCTCTGAGAGCAGTTGGGAGGGAGTGCCCATTCCTTTGAATGGAAGCAGGCCTAACCAGAATTAGACCATTCAACTGTTGCTATTGGCAAGAGAGAGCTCCTAGGAATACACAGAGCTCAATTTTAAAGGTGCAGTGTGTACGATTTGGTGATATCTAGAGGGTGAAGTTGCATGTTGTATCCGTCACCCTCACCCTTCTGACCATGCAGGAGAACCTATGGTAGACTTCAAAAGATGATTAGTATGTCCACTCTGAGCTACTGTAAAAACATGGCGGCCCCCGCAAGAGAGGATGCACTATTCATGTGAATATACATTGATGGGCTAATTAAAGGGTAATGGGGAAAAAAAACATTTAGGTGATTATACACTCATGAAAATGTTAGTATGAAGTTGTTTTATAATATTTTGAGAAGTGACACAAAATGGCCGAAATTGAACACAATGCACCTTCAAATAAGGATTAAGAAAAACTTTATTTTTATGACGAGATGCTGCTCTTCATACGCTGCCATTCTCTCACTCACCAATGGCATTCCACCACTCCGTGTGGAAGACAAAAATATAACCCCAGCTACGCTGATGATGCCTGCAGAAGTGGCCCTTTGACAGACACCAGCATGTGTCGTCCCCCACCCCCCACCTCCCACCCTACTTCTCACCCGTTACCTGATCCGTTCAAACTGAGTGCTTTAACTGAGCTAAAAAAGTTAGTCAGCCGCTCACTCCCGTTGTGTCCTCCACCTTCAGGTTAGTCTTGCAGCAATATAAAGCTAATAAAATTACTTGTTGTTCTATTTTATTGCACTATTCTATTTTTACATTCTACTCTATTTTCTATTGTTTGGGGTTTACCGTTTGTGTTGTCGTGTCTGTTGTCGAATTGGCCCCAACAGTTGACAGTTTAGAGATATGACGGAGAAGAGATGCGCTGGTCTTGGAGAATTTATTGCATGTGGTCTATCTTTAATTCGCCTGACTTCCTAATCATGGCCACCGCATGAAGATTAATAACCCGTTTAATGTGATGCAGTTTTCAATGGACAAATGAGGACATTAGATATGGGTCAGAGGATGTTATAACTGGTTTACAGGCTGATGAGTTGTGTCCAGTTAAATGAGCAATTTTGGAATAATGAGGAAAAGTGTCCAGCTATGGTTGTATAGAATTTGTGCGGGTTAAGAATGTAACATATATTTTGTGACGGAATTAAGTTGTATTTGTTGGGTTTGGATCAAATCAATGGCAGAACATGTTATAATCATTCATTAGTTGGCATTCTATCAATATATCTAGATTAATTCTATTATAATTAAATGACTTGCTAAACCTTTTGACCTGATCTGGTTAAAGATTCAAATACAAGCTGAATATAATTTGATTCCCTTTAATAAAATTGGTTCTTATTTTTGATCAATATTAATGGAAATATAATATAATTATGAGAATCTTGTAAATAATGCAACTGCAGTTATGGATGTAGTGATGCCTGTCATTCGTTTAATGATCAAACAGCTAAAACCATTTGTTGATAACTCAAATAGATGCTCATTATGGTTTTAAGGTCGTATTTATTCCAACCTTATCTTAAAAGACTGACTCCTCCGTGTTCTCTCTCTCCACAGGGCTCAGGCGTAGCGAGAGTCTGTCTGAGAAGCAGGTGAAGGAGGCCAAGTCCAAATGTAAACGCATTGCTCTCCTCCTCACGGCTGCTCCACCTAACCCCAACAACAAGGGGGTGTTGATGTTCAAGAAACATCGACAGAGGGCCAAGAAATACACGCTGGTGAGCTACGGCACGGGAGAGGACGAACCGGTGTACAGCGACGAAGAGGACGACGAGGACGACCAAGAGACCCACACCGTCGAATTCACCTTTGTGACTCCCAGCGATTCCGACATAGATAAGCATTTCCTCACCAATGTCCATAGCAGCAAAGGTGTGCTGACAATCACCTGCGACAAGGGTCTCCTTGAAATTGAGAGGAACCTGAACAACCGAGCGGAGATGGAGTGTTTGCCAGAAACCAAGGGCAAGGGCGCCGCCATGTTCGCCCAGCGCCGCCTGAGGATGGACGAGATTTCGGCAGAGCATGAGGAGCTGCGGCGCCAGGGGATCCCTGTGGAAGCAGTGCAGGTGTCCGAGAAGAAGGCAGTGGAGCAGTCCTACATGCAGTCGACCACAGAGGGCCACGCCTATATGGATGTAAACATGCACCAGCAAAGCCAGCAGCAACAGCAGTACCAGCAGCACCAAGAGCAACAGTACGACGAGCAGCAACAGAGCTACCAACAGCACCAAGAGAGCTACCAACAGCAGCAACAGTACCAACAGTACCAGCAAGACCTCTATCAGCAACAGCAATATCAACAGCAGCAAATATATCAGCAGCAGCAAGAATATCAGCAGCAAATGCAGAACTATTCCTCCAACATTAACGGTTCGATGCAACATCAAAGCAACGAAGTGCAGAGCTCTTTCAGCAATCGCACCGCCAAGCCTTTCTCGGCAGAAAACATGGCGGCCACCCCATATTCTCCTGCAATGGGTGGGACCGAAGATCGTGCAGGGCAAGGGGAGCAGATAGCCTCCCGCGATGAGCGCATCTCTACCCCTGCCATCAGGACGGGCCTTCTGATGGATACGAGGAGGAAGAACACTGGCAAACCAATGTTCACATTTAAGGAAGCACCAAAGGTGTCGCCCAACCCAGTGCTACTCAATCTCCTAAACAGAGGTGATAAGAAGTTGGGATTCGAGTCAGGACCTGAGGAAGACTACCTCAGCCTCGGGGCAGAGGCCTGTAACTTCCTTCAGTCTCCTCGAGTTAAGTACAAGACTCCTCCACCAGTGGCGCCTAAGCCTGTGATCAACCCCATCTCTCCGCCTTGGTCACCGCCTACAGATGCCAACAACCAGGACATGGCTCAGTGTGCCGAAAATAGTTTGTCCACACCTGCTGCAGCCCCCACCACAGAAGCTGCTCCAGCGCCGAAGCAGCAGCCAACCCCTGCACCTGCTCCTGAGCCCTCCCCCCCTCCTCCCACCCCCCAGGAGGCTGCGGCTCCTGCCAGTGATAACACGGAGGAGCAGCGCACATGGATGGTCCCAGAGCCTGAACCTCAGCAGCAGCAGCTGGTTCAAGCAACCACTCCAGAGGAAGATCCATGTTCACAGCCAGAACCTGTGCCTGTGATGTCATGGGCTCCAGCACAATCACAGCCGGCACAGCCTCCACAGCCTCTGCAGCCACTGCAGGTACCACAGCCACCACAGCCACAGCAGCCACCACAGCAGCTGCCACAGCAGCCGCCGCAGCAGCCACTGCAGCAACCGCAGCAACCACAGCTGCCGCAGCCGCCACAGCCACTTCAGGCACAGTCCAATTCCTGGCAGCCAGCACAAGTACAACCACAGGAACCACCTCCAAGCCAGTCCCCACCACAGCCACCTTGGGTGACACGGCAAAGTATTCAAGCTCAGCCTCAAACCCCCTCAAACACTTGGTCCCCTCCAGCACAGCCATCCTGGAGTCAGCCTCAAGAGCAAGCACAAGCCCAGACACATGCTCAGCCACCTTGGGCCCAACTTCCAGAGCAACCACAGCCTCAACCACAGCCTCAGCCACAGGTCCATCCACCCTGGGCCCAGCCTTTAGAGCAGCAGCACCAGCCACAGCCACAGGTTCATCCGGCCTGGGCTCAGCAACCACACATGCAGCAAATGCAACCAAGCTGGGATCAAGAGCCAGTGCAGCAGCAGCAGCCCCAGGTCCCATGGGCGCAGCCATTAGAAACCGATAATCAGCCTCGACCACCGTGGATACAGCCACCCCAACAGAAACCTGTGCAACCTCCCTGGGTTCAAATGGTGCAGCCAGAACCCCAGCCCCAGTCACCATGGGCCCAGCAACACCCGGCACAGGCTCCACAACAAGCATGGCCACAGACTCAAGCACCAGGTCAACCACAGCCACCTTGGGCTTCAGCTCAGCCTCAGCAGCAACAGCAGCCACCCGTCAATCAGTGGCCCCCGTCACAAGCTCAAGCCCAAGCCCAGCCGCCTTGGATGCAAGCAGATCCAGCGCAACCTCCAGTGCCGCCTCAGGCCAATTTGAATCCATGGGCACCAGTGCCTGCTCAGCCACAGCCCCAACCACCATGGCCTGAGCATTCCCCAGAGCACGGTCAGCACCCAAGTAACTCTTGGGCTCAAGAGCAAAGTCAGGCCCAGATTCAACCACCTTGGGTTCAAGCGGTTGCACCTCAACCTGCACCCCAGCCAAACTGGCAACCTCCAGCTGCTCCAAAGTCTCCACCGCAGCCTCCAGCTCAGCCTCAGCCTCAACCACCAGCAAACACTTGGGCACCGGAGTCGCAGCGAATGCCTGTAAACGTTTCCACGTCAATGGTGAACACTCTGCCTTCCCCAAAACCCTGGCTTCCGCCACAAAATGCCCTGCAGGAATGCACCCCACCACCACCTCCACCACAGCGAATGCACTCTTTCACCGTCACTCAAAGAGCTTCCTCATCCCCCGTCAACCCGATGGCCACAGTCTTAAACCCGGCGTCTACGGGTTCAGCTTTTGAGATGCCGGTGGTCAGAGGGAAAGGCGCCGACATGTTTGCCAAGAGGCAGTCTCGCATGGAGAAGTATGTGGTGGACTCGGAGACCGTGGAGGCCAACAAGGCAAGCCGCTCAACGTCGCCAGCCGCTTCTCTACCTAATGAGTGGAAATACACCCCCAATGTACGTGCACCACCTTCACGGGCTTATAACCCCATTCAGTCCCCCTCTTATCCCCCTGCTGCTTCAAAGCAGCCCCCTCAGTCTAGTCCTTCAACCAAAGACACGAAAAAAGCCAAAGAGAAACAGGCCCCGGCCCGCAAACCCCTTAATGTTGTCGATGTAATGAAGCATCAGCCGTATCAACTCAGTTCTTCGCTCTTTATTTTCGGCGAGGCGCTGGAGCCTCCCAAGCCTCCTGCCCCCGTGCCGGAATGCCCACCTCCTCAACCCCCTGTCGAACCTCAGCCAGTTAGTTATGAGCAAATGGCTCCCATGCAGCCACAGTTTAATGCTCCATACCCCCAGCAGCCCTATGGGATGCCCATGCAACCAATGATGCATGAAGGCCACTACCAGCAGCCCCCAGCTAATGTCTATGCCCCACCTAATGCTTACCAACAACCTCCTGCTGGTCCCTGTCAGCAGGCATACAACCAGCAGTACCAACAACCGTATCACCCCCAAGTCCGTCAACCTCCAAACCCTTCCTACCAACAACTGGCACCGCAGGTTCCTTACCCGGCAGCCAGCAGCCCCCCTTACATGGCAGCTCCCTCAGTGCCTTACCAGCCGCAGCCTCCGAGTAGCTTCGTTGCCCCCAGTTACCCAGTGGCTGCTCGGCCTGAGTCTGCAGCAGTTGGTGCCCCTGCCCCTGCAGCTGCTCCTAAGCCCAAGTTTACAGCTAAAAAGAGCTCAGCTCAGGTGTGGAAGCCGGGTGCGGTTGATAGAGAGTGATGTCATCGCAACACTCTTGCAGGTCACCGGGGGGCAGAGCACTTCCACCTGCTCTTGTTATTGACATTGGACAGAGCCTGGTGGTTTTCAAAGAGGCTCATTCAACTCTAAGGAGCATGTTTATATGAGATTAAGCAAATGGATATAAATAGACGAGAGGAAATATTAAATAATGTAATTTTCTTTAGAAAAATAATTTAAAGGGATGGCCTTTTAAGAAGGTAGGGGAGTGGTCAGTGAGAGATGAAAGTCGATAAGAGGTGAATGGCCTTAGATTGTGACAACAGGAAGTAGATGTTTTTGAAAAGGCAAACATGTGAGAAAACTAAAATAGAATGGTAAATATAAGAATTAAATATATATATACATTTTCTCCCTCCAGTACTGTCTTTGCTGCCGAAGTGGGTTATTTTTATTTATTTATTTTTTTCCAGCTTTTAGCAACTGTTGCATCATATTAGCAACTATATTTAAACTGCCCTCATGAGAAGGCGGGGGTGGCGGGGGGGGTAAGGTCCAGGAATAGTCATATTGAATTTCAACGTAAGTGGAAGCTACTGTCCCCGCGGACCCGGATCATACTTTTCCAATCAAACATTATCATTATTGGCCCACTGTCCTCGTCTCACTCCTCCATGTATCTCCTGCTGCTTTAGTTTTATATCATTTTCCTGCTAGGAGGTGGTGGTGTTGTTGTCTAAAGGCTGAAATGTGCACACTTATATTTTTCTTGCTTTTGTTCAGTATTCTGTTCTTTTCTTCCTTTTTTCCTGTTTGTTTCACTTCATAGTGCACCTTCTGTATGATTCACTGCAGTGCCATTAAAATGTCTTTTCTCCTTGTTTCAACTTCCCCTTCGTTCTTTTCTTTTTGTCCACTCTGCATGTTTTCTTCTCTCTCTATCTCACCGGTGCTATAAATACCACTTATTCATTCTACATTTACAAATGTATTCAAGCTGATTTTGCGGCACCCACTTATCTCTTCATATACAAAAATACAGTTCACACACCATTAGGGGTTATAGTTACATGAGTCACCTACTTTCTCATGCTCGGGCAGCACATTCCTGCAGAGTGACTCTACCTGCTGATGCATTCGCGAGGGGGTGGTGGTGGTTTTATTAGTAGACCGGTGATTTCACCCACAGAGGATTGCTCCTGGGGGTCAAGTGAGTAGGGCCCCCATGCTGAGACCCATCTATTCATGTTCATTACCCATAAATGAGCCCATTGATGAATATTTACATGAGGAGTGGGTCCTCTCATTTTGACAGGTTTGACCCCCTCTGCTGGCTTATTAACATACTTATCATCATGTTAGCATATGCTGATAATTGTTATATAGTCATTCAATAGAAATTATATATACATGTCCTGTTAAATTTTTGTGAATATAATCAAATGATTCTGAAAATTATTGTAATATATAAATAAACAAAAATCTTCAGGCAAATTGGAATTTAATAAATGTGTAAAGAGTAATAGCAAAATAAACACATTTTGAACATGTAAATAGGCGGTAAAATTATAAAATAGTTCTAAAATGATATAATCTAAAATGAAAATATAAATGTACACAGTGAATGAAAAATGTAATTGAGAAAGCACCCATAATCAATTAAGGATTTGTAATTGTAAACAAATAATGTCTTCCAGTATAGCACATAACTGATGTAAACGCCATATATGGGCATGGCCATTGCTCTATAATGTTCCCTTGTTCAATTCAGAGCTTCACATTTCAATGCACTCGAGACATTAACGGCGAATATATATAACCTCAGTTTGTCCACTTATCTTCCATCCGTTTTAGTGTGGAGTGCCTCAGCCCAGTATAACACTGCTGCAAGCATTTCTCTCAGATCGCTGAGTCAGCAGAACATTTATTCCCTCTCCATTTAGTCATTCAGCTACATTTCTTTCTCTTTTTTATGTGTGTGCTTCTCTCTCTCTCTCTCTTTACATTCTGCTGTTTTTTTCTATTTTTAGCAACTGTTTCAACCTGCTGTGATCATCTTTCACCAGATGAGGGCAGCACTGTCTTTGCTCCTGCTTACGATGCTCACCCCATGTCACCTTCAGCTCTGTGGGCAGCCTGGTGGAGGTTTTCACTCTGAAGCATTTATAGCTCTTTAACCATGTCGTCGTTATATTTTCGAATCAATATTTATTCATCTGCATATAGCTCTTTAACCATGTCGTCGTTATATTTTCGAATCAATATTTATTCATCTGCATGTGACTTAGTGCCATTAGTAGTTTGTTTATTTTCCAGGACAACTCACATATTAGACAACATTCGAGTATACTCTAAAATTATTCTCAAATCATTAAAATAAATGTTTCCAGAGAACAAATGAACCCTGACTAAAACAAACTTGTCTGCATCTTTCTTCTTCAGGCTCCTAGCAGGAGCTACTCCCTCTCCCCACCAGCCAGATCCACGGGCCTCCACCCCTCCCGCAAGCCCCCAACTCAGGCCTCCGCCACCTGGGCCCCCCCGACTCCCCCGGCCAGGCAGGCATCCAGGCCAGGGGAGGGCCACAAGCCCCCTTCGCCCTGGGAGGCGGCCTCCCGCCACCCCCTGGGCCTGGTGGACGAGGCTTTCCAGGGCCCCCACCACCAAACCCTGGCCTCCAACATCCGCCTGGCAGCCCAGCGCAAGCTGCTGCCCGGGCCCCTGGCGGAGTGGAAGGCCGGTGGCTCCTGCCAAACCTCCCAGAGATCAGGCAGCCACACTTGGAGCCAGGGCCGCAGTCCGAGCCGGGCCCCTCTGCCATTGTTCGTACCCCCGACCAAGAGCTCTGTGTCCCCCGCCGCCGCTGGTGTCTCCAGGTACAGGTCGTTGCCCAGGCAGTGGCAGCCTCAGAGGTCGGGGGCCGGCTCCGACTTGGGGCCGGCTGCCGAGTGGAAGAGGCCCCCGGGGATGCAAACGTACAAGTCTGTGTATAGCAGCAACACGTGGAGTTGGAGGCGGTAGGACATGATGACACAAGTGAGTCACAGAGTTATCACACCACTTTGGACATTTTGAATCATACTTTTTGATGTTTCTCCTGGTTTGAATGTTGGATTTTCACGAGACATTTGCATGAAAATGTGACAATTTCTTTAAAAATGGACGGAAGTGAAAACATTGAAGCTGGTCTATTATCATATGAAGCAAAGAGTATGTCGTGAGATATGAGAGTCACAATGGACGTTGGGAACTAAATGAGAGATTATATCGAAGCAGTTAATCAGGAGGGTGATGCCAGCAATTGACCTTGATCATTAATTTGAATATGCATGAAATAAGCCATTCCCCCTAAATGTGTAATGTTAAGATACAGTCATTAATACTCCAAATTTGTGAAGTACTTTTAAAGGTGCAGTGTGCAAGATTTTGGCCATTTTTGTAACTTCTAAAATTATTTCAAAACAATTACATACTGACATTTTCATTAATTTATAATCATCTAAATGGTCCTTTTTTCCCATGACCCATAAATGAGCCCATTGATGTATATTTACATGAGGAGCGGGTCCTCTGTGTGTGTTTTTACAGTAGTAAAAGTGGATGTACGAACACAGAAGGGTGAGGTGATGGATACAACATGCAACTTCACCTCTGGAGGTCAGCTAATCTCACACACTGCACCTTTAAAGAGGTCATGGCAGCATCTTGAGGAAAGTGATATACTGATCAGAGAGGGAATAAGGAATAGTTCCGAGTTTGCGTTTTCTGTTGTGTGTATTTAGCATGCTGGGTCTTGCAGTGAACGTGCACATTTGTTTTATTTTCTTCATGGACTATAATGTCACCGTCAGGATGGTGATTATAATCAACGATTTTATCAAAGCCATAACATGTTGCTATGCAAGGTTCCGTTAAAAGGTTCCCTGAGGAGGATTTAGTGACATCCGCTGGTGAGGCTGCCTATTGCATGCCAGCGATCGTCCCTCTGAGTGTAGCCTTTGGATGAAGTAAACATAGATAAATAAATGAATGCGTAAATAGACAGTATTGCACAAATATGGCAGCAATTGTGGAGATATACAGGTGACATGTTAAGCTAATAGACACCGTAACAATATGTGCAATTACATTACTATAGAATTTCAGATAGGTTTCAAAGTAGAATCGCTGTTACTACTCAAATTCTATTTTTTAAAGTTTCAATGTGCAAAGTTTAGTAAGATTTATTGAATTTTCTATTCATAGATACTATGTAAAATGAATATATTGTTTTAGTGCACAGATAGGAGACTACATCAGGAAAGGGTTCCCGTGACGGCAGCGACATGCAACTTCACCGCTAGATGTCATTCAATTCTACACACTGCGCCTTTTGAAGCAGATATTACTGATAGGTTTAGGAGCAGTGGAAACAATGACTTTGTGGCTTGTCTATGGTTTGTCTCATCCCTTCAGTCGAGGTGAACGAGTGTGTACACAAACACAACATGGAGCGTGCGTGTGGAGCTGCCCGATGTTCATTAGTGCATCTGATCATTTAACTGTAACATTTCCAATCAAACTACATGACCACTAATCAATACCTATCTGTTCCAGCCTAATTCAGATACGGTTTCACATGGAACATTTTTGCTTTTTTTAAAGAATAAACACAGCAACATGGCACCACTTCACAGAATGCACCGTGTGTGTGTGTGTGTGTGTGTGTGTGTGTGTGTGTATGAAATCCTCTGCTCCAGGCCATTTGTCGCTGGCTGTGCCATCCCGCCAAGCTCTTTCAGCGCGACGTGATGTCTTCACCAGTCACTCACTGTGTATCCAGTGGAGGGGTTATAAGAGGTTAGCACGGAGGGGGGAGGGGGGGTGGGGGGTGGAAGGGGCGGGCTATGTGTCCCCATGGTGACCACCAGTTATATAACAGTGGGTACTTACTGTGGCCAAACCATTAGAGAACAAGAGATAAGGGCATGGAGGGAGATGATAAACAGAAAATGATTTCCCCCACTGGCAATTTAGATTTGGGAAACACTCCTTGGAATTCGAATGGAGGGAGGAAGGGAGGGAGGTGGCCGTCCGTTCACCATGAACAATATTTCATTTTGCATGATGTTAGGCTGGTGGAGTCTGTATAGTTTAGTGCAGGGGCAGGAATTTCTACCTTCTACCTACAGGCTTGCTCACTGCCCTGTCTCCCTTTATTTGTGTCTTTTGCTGAATTAAGCAAACACATCACGGCTAAATCAAATTGAGCCCAGTCAATTAAAAATACAATGACTCGATTATAAGGTGAGCACATCCCATTAACCCCCCGTCCCGTCCCCGCCCACTGTCTCTCCTGTATCACATGGCAGCCTTTAAAACAAATGGTATCTGATGGGTGTGCAGGGGGCCCCCAGGGGCCCCGCGCTCCCATGCTGACTGCAGCCCCATGTATTTATTGTTCACAGTGCTGATGAAGACACAGGCAGCAGCTGGGGCAACTTTCTTTTTTGATGTTCCAAAGCTTTGTCAGGGGTTTGTGGACCTTTAATGCTGTTAGAGTTGCAAAGAGATCATGTTGTGAGGATAAAGTGGAACGAGAGTGTACAAGTTGATACATGTTTATTTGCTTTAAATGCGTAGCACTGCAAAACTTTGAAATAGGCCTAATTAAGACTGTATTTTATCACTCATGAATTAAATAAGAAGGGGAATTTATCCAATAAAATCAATGCACCATCTTACAAATGCTTTTTTTTATTTTACTGTAGATGATACATACATATTTTGTTAACTAAGTAAATATTAAACTAATATATGCTAATATGTGTCCTGGTATAGGGAGGTGTGCATTTGTGCTATGCAATCATCCTTAAAAGTTTGTTATATTATTATATAATATGTTATATCAAAGTACTTTTGACTATACTACAAAAGTTATTTGTCAAAGATATAAAAATGTGAAAAAACGTAAAATTCTATTTAATGGTAAAATAATATTTAATTTCGATTTAATTTGTTGACTCACAATTATTCATATTTCATGATTTCCCTTTTTAACAGCTACATTATCAATCTAGGTTTTTGCTACTCTAGACCACTAGTGCTAGAAGTAGGCATGACAATAGCTAACTTTGCAATTGTTAGAGATTTTTTAAAATTTTCCATTTGAAATGAAAATAAACCACTATGGGTATTTTAATTCTAACAAATGTCTTGGGGATCAGATGACTAATGTCACCATCTTTCCACTTCCACTAGTAACAGTAGAAGCTAATACCCCTGGCCTGCTGCTGATCACTGACGGGCCCCATGCATCCTGTGCTATAACACCATGCACACAGATAGTCGTTGGGCGCCCGGGGAGCAGCGTCAGTACAGTGGCACTGCTCTAAATTTAGCCGCCCCTCCGCTCGTGGACTAAATACCAATGACAACACACAAAAACCCACCCACCCACCCACTCATTCAGTCGCTCGGGCGGACTGGTCCAACCACCCAGAGGGCTGCTGCTGCTGCCACTGCTGCTGCCGCCGCCACCACCAACCCTCCCCACGACCAGCCAGGGGGAACCACAACCACCACCACCACCACCGGCACCCCCCATCCCAACCCTAAGTTCTGACCCCCCCTGCCCACCCACTGAGGGTCCTGCAGGCACAGGTAAGTCCATCATATGGACTTGTGCACAGGTGTGACACATTGAATGAAGCATGATCACCATTTGTTTATATTGATTTTTAACAGTACACACAAATATGTTAACAGTCTAAAGTTGATTTCTGGGCACGTGTGGTGAGAAGATGCTCTCCGATTGTCACCAGAGTAAAGCACTGCCGTGCTCTGCCATCCCATCCCATCCCATCTGCCTCGCCACGTGTCAGCATGTTCTCCATCTCTGTCCTTTCAGCCCACTTGGGTAATTTCAAACATATTGATTTCCCCCAGACCCCCTGACACAGCAGGTTGCAATGTCTGAAGAGCATGTGCTCGGCGTTTCACAGCCCAAGGTTATTTAAAGGGATGTGCTAACTTTGCCCTTTTCCCTGCCCTGGTGAGCTCTGACTTCTGTCTGTCTTTCTCTCTCCCACTCTCTCTCTCTCTCTCTCTCTCTCTCTCTCTCTCTCTCTGAGTGTCTATCTGCTTGGTTAGGTGTTTTTGTGTATGGTGCAGATGCTTGATTTTCACCGATCGATGGGCCTCATGTGCTTGCTTTGTGTCTTGTTGTGCATTTGAACAGGTTGTACTCGTATGTTCTCATCCACCCCTTCCCCTGTCCCCCGAACCCCCCCCCCCCCCCCCCCCCCCCCCCCCCCCAACACCCCTAGGGACGGCCATGTCTCAGTTCTCCACCATGACGACCAGGGAGCGGAAAATGCAGGCAGCAGCCATCTGCAGGGAGATTCTGGAGCAGGAAGGTGAATCCCTCTCGCCCTCACTTCCTGTCCGTAACCTCCGCAATGTTTACATTACATGCAACGCAAATGAGCAGACTTTAAAGGGGCCAAAGTAACGAATCCCTCTGTCCATTTGGAACGTGCTATTTCAGGGCAAGGGCAACGGCATGCATGGCTCACAGAGGGATGGGGAGGGTCTGAGGGCCATTGACAGCTGAGAGATATTCTGGCAAATTACAAATCTTGCTCTCGGATATAGGCCGCTGACATATCCACGATCAGCATGCAGCGGGAAGCATGCGACGCTAACCGCAAAAACAAGCCGCCGACATGGGCGGATTACAAGGGAGATGATTCCTAATTCTCATTGTACAACGGGGCCATGCAGGCGGAGCGGCTTTTCTGCTGAGTCAATGCTTTTTTTTTCTTTTTCTTTTTTCAATTAGAGCATGTGTGTCAAACTTGTAGCCCGCAAGTCAAATGTGGCCCGCAAGATCATTTTATGTGGCCCGCAAGAGCTTAAAGGCGTCGGATTGTGTAAAAATAAGTCTGGAACCCATGAACTCTAGTGAATTACAATTTGTAGCAATGTATTCAGTGTGTGTAACTTAAAGGTGCAGTGTGTAAGATTTGGTGACCTCTAGAGCCTCATCCTCACCCCTCTGAGCATGCAGGAGAACCTATGGTAGACTTAAGTTCTCAAAAGATGTTTAGGATGTCCACTCTGGGCTACTATAAAAACATGGCAGCCCCCGTAGAGAGGGCCCGCTCCTCATGTAAATCTACATTAAAGGGCTCATTGAAGGGTCATGGGGAAAATAATACATTTCGGTACACATTCATGGATTATGTAATCGTTTTGTTATATCTTCAGGAGTGACAACAATGGCCAAAATCGCACACACTGCTCCGTTAATTAAATAATAGATAATAATAAATAGTAATCAAATATGAGGACAGATTTTTTGCAGTATGTTAGGTAGTAATCGCATTTAGTCCGACAGTTAAAACCGGCCCCTTGAGAGGAACCATCATGCTGATGTGGCCCTCGGGGATAATTAGTTCGACACCCCTGAATGTAGGAAATAGTAAAAAAAACAAAAGCAAAAATCTGACGTGTCCTCTGTCTTTGTCGTCTCCGTCTCCAGACTCGGATATGGACCTGGGTAGGAAAGTAAACGTGCCAAAGGACATCATGCTGGAGGAGCTGTCACTCACCTCCAACCGCGGCTCCCGTCTCTTCAAGATGCGTCAGAAGCGCTCGGAGAAATACACCTTCGAGAGCATCCGCAATGACGACAACAAACAGATCAATGTAAGAGGGCGGGAGGGAGGGATGATGTGTGGGAGGAAGTTCTAAATTTTGCGTTTCCTGAAGATAAAGGCCGAATTGATGTACAATCTCAACAGAGCCCCACTCGTCCCACGCTCTGGTTCTCAGGGTTTTGCACCTAATGGACTCCTTAATGGACCCAAACGAGACCTGTGAACCCATACGTCAAGAGTGTAGATCTTAACTGCTTCATCACAGGAAATGTATGGAGCAAACAGTCAAACACGGCGTCATTGTGCTACTTATGGATGAGGAATAGTGGAAAAGTAGTGCGATGCATTAGGGGTTAGGAGATGGAGGTGAAAGGGGCCGGGGTCATACATCTGACCAGTACGTGACTTCATGAAGAGGAGTGTTTATACTCACTGTGAGGTAGTAGAGGTGGTATATGTTACTTACTGCTGAACCTCTTTTCAGCCTCTGTCTGAAACAGTCATTCCTGTCTCTTTAAGGCACCTCCCACTTTAAACCCTGGTCTGCTCTGATTGGCTAACCTTCCATGTAATTTTATCGTAAGAGTCCAATGCAAAGGGTGAAATGAATATCTTTTAAATTTGATTAATTAATGTGATCAAATTGAATAATTTGAATGTGATTTAATTGGATGAAATTAAAGTTACAATAAAATGTGATAAGATAAGAAGATTAGCTTTATTAATCCCACTGAGGGGAAATTAAAAAATGTCCCCATTAAATTTTACACACACAAATACTATACATGCACCAAGGGAGAGATATTAGAGTGAGGGGGTTTGGTGCTGTTGGGGGTTTGGTGCCTTGCTCAAGAGCACGACTGCAGTGCCCAGGAGGAGGGGCTGGCACCTCTCCGGCCACCAGTCCAACCTCCACACTTGGTCCGTCCGGAATTTGAACCGGCGACCCTCTGGTTATGAGCTCGCGTCCTTATACTGACTGAGCTACTGCCGCCCTTTTAGTCGAATCCTATCTAATAAAATGCCATTCATGCTATCGCACAAATTCAGCATCACAGTCAACTTTGATTTTGATGTGACTCTTTGCATTAATAAAATCACATGAGCTCCAGATACATTCATTCCAGTTCAAGTCAGTTATCATTCTTTTGAATGCACTTGCTAGGTGTGCACAATGCCAATGCTGCTCTTGCATCCCATTTTCCCTTTGCTACTCAGCAGACACATTTCCATCGAGAAAATCAGGAATGTGACGGATGTCTCCGTTAACCTTTCAACAGCTTCTGTTTACCGCTTTCAGTCCATATGCTGAGCTATAGGACCCGCATCTCCATAATGACTGTGCCTCTGTGTGTTTTTGCATATACATGAATGTGCACGCTGTATTGAAATGCACGGCGATGAAGGCTCCATTGTGCGGCGGCGTGTCGTATGTATACACAATACATCACGCCGTGTTTTCGCCACCTCGATCTCCACCTCCTCGCCGCTTGGAAAAATATTGGCACAATACCTCACATCCTGACCCAAGCGCAACGTGGGAAAGATTAAGTGCTTGTAGTGTTTCAGAGCGTTGTGCTTTATACATACGAGGAGGAGGAGGGCGAGGAGGGGTGGCGGCGGCAGTGAAAGTCTGGCGAAGCTGCTCATAAACAGCTTTATTAATGTCCCCTTGTGTGTGTGTGTGTGTGTGTGTGTGTGTGTGTGTGTGTGTGTGTGTGTGTGTGTGTGTGTGTGTGTGTGTGTGTGAGGACGGGCAAAGTGCCAGCTCAGCGTTTTTTGCTCTGGCCGGCTTTGCCCCGATCTGGTCGGCGCATAAGGCAATTTATGCAGCGACGCTGTCAGTGAAAGCCAATCAAGATAACATATTTTTAATTCACTATAGCAACAGTGGGCCCATGCTCTGGCAGAGGCCTTGTGTACTTTTCCGTTGGCCCCTCTTGAAGTCCATAGATAAATGATATAATCATTATGTTCCGGGGGGGGGGGGGTGGAGGGGGGGGGGGGGGGGGGGGGGGGGGGGGGTGGTACTCTCCTCCTCATCTTTGAAGTAACTCTGACTTACATAGTATCTCTGCTTTGTTTTTGGCTCGAGGGGCAACAGAGGGATTTTGTTTCAAGTTGTCAACATTTCCTGAGGAAGTCTGACAGTAAATCATCATAAATAAAGCCCTGTGAGACAAACTGTGATTTGTAACTGCGGGCTATATAAATAAACTTTGATTGATTGATTGATTGATTAAATATCTTTGAGGAACAAATGAAAGCCGGGTGCCAGGGCTGCACACCGTCTCGTCATCTCCCAGCCCGGGGAACAAAGGTTCTTGTGCTGAGAGAAAAATGGACGTGCAGACAGTTTCTCAGCTGCTGTGGGAAGAAAAGAAAAAAACACACTCACTTTTTTCAGCGTTGACATAAATCTCTGTGTGACACTGGGGTTTTTCTCATAGTGGTGCTTTTTATTTGCAATTGCAAATGTTGATAATGTAAACTTTTAAATGATTACACCTTTAAAGTTACTGTGTAGTTCCTCACCTGCTCCTCCGCCTCCTAGTGGCCAAAAATAGATTACATTTACACTTCCACTGTCCGATTCAACTGCAACATGCAACTGCCCCGCTTTGCCTTTGGAACCCATGGAAGACTCCAGTTATTAATGTTTGATCAATTCTGGCCAATTGTAAAAACAAGGTGGTACAACATGGCCACCTTTGTTGACATTATAATATTTTTTCTCTTGCATTTTAACACTAGGCTCATATTGTGTTGAAATATCCTCTCACCTGCCCCCCCGCCCCCTCTCTCTCTCTCTCCATGTTCTAGAATGAAGCGGGGAGCGAAAGCGCCGCCACCCAGAGTGGTGAGCACGAGTCCAGCAACAATACGCCTCCAGAAGAACCGTCAGACGCCCCAGATGCTAAAGCGGAGCCGAGTCCAGACAGCATCGGTGGGTACAACACTGGCAATGAAGTCAGTACATTTCAAGGACTCCACTGGCAAACCCAGTGACCTTACTCTTCTTATGGCCTCATCCACCTCATTTAAATACATGTGTTATCTGTGTATCACGATTGGAGCACTTTTTCCCTTCATATACACAGTGTATGTGCAGCACAGCACACTGTACATGTATATACACATGTACAGTAGAGTGCATGTGTATATATGTACAGTGCACTGTACATCTATATATATACACATGTACAGTATAGTGCAGGAGAATTGGTATGTCTCCTGCAAACATGCTCCCTGCTCATGTTTACACAGGAATTCCTGTGTTTCCACTCACGCAGCCTTTGATCATCACCCAGTTGATGGGAGGCGGGGGCGGGGGTATCAGAATATGATGGTTTTATTCTGCAATCCCCCCGCACCCCCCATCCCAGCCACCCCCCATCTCTCCTACCCTCCTTGTCTCTTATCCCACCTCCTTCACATTCCCGCTATTCCAATCTCGCCCAAGAATCGGCTGATATGTCGCCGACGGGAAGCGCTTCCTGTTTAGCCGATACCATCGGTTCCGCACACACTTCCTCCCTCGTGTCTCAGCTGAGCCCATGTTGACACAAAGCCGGGGCTGATTGAGGGATGAGTGTGTGATGGGTGGGTTTGAATGAAGTCACTCCAGCTGTGGCAGAAACCAGGCCAAAGTGCATTGAGGTATCAAATGGTAGGGAACCCTCAGAAGAGCCTGTGATCCACCCACTCACTATAGTTACACACTTACTTGTAGTAATTCTATATAGTGGGAGATACTGTATGTGTGATCTAATGATGATGAAACCAAATATTTCAAAGCGTAATAGGTCAGATATTGCAGTTAAATCTACTTGGATTTGAACGTTTGATGTCTTTTCACACTAAAAATCGTTGTATTTTACTGAAAAGTTTTAAAGGTGCAGTGTGAAAGGTTTAGATTGAATTGTTTCTGATGGCAAAATTCAATCTAAAATAATCATTCTGATGTTTTCTGATATTTATCTTCATAAAATGAGGCCTTCGCTTGTTGTATTGGAGCCTCACTATGAAGGCTGCCATGTTTTAATAATGAGCCAGAATGGACAAATAACCCCGAGAGTGACACGCCTCGCTATATGTGGGATGCACAAGGGGGCGTGTCCTATAGTGAGACATAGAACGGAATGCAAAGTAAGTGTGCAACATGTATGCTTTTCTAAATGTTTGGATGGGAAGGGGAGAGTGAGGGGTATATAAGTGCAGCATTAAACTTTGCCACTAGATGTCACTACATCTAACACACAGGATGTGCCTTCACCATGTTTTTAAGGAAGCATTGCACAATCATGGGCTCTTCTTCAAGTTTAGATGGAATAGATGATGTGCAACATGCAATTTCACCAGCAGATGTCACTGAATCATACATGCTGAATCTTTATTTAAAAAACAAAAAGTTGATTGTGTCCAAAGTCCCAATCTGCTGATATTCCACAGATCTGGGTGTGTGACAGCTCTCACCCACAAATCTCAAATCCAGCCAAATGTTCTGATTATAAAAGAAATTAAAAAACAATGTTCCAGGAATCCCATCCATTACAAGGTTACAATGTTTTGTAATGGATTCTCCCCCCACCAAAATATGTATAAACTTCCCCGGCAGGCCTGTTTGGACTCTGCTGCTTCCTCCTCCTCCTCCTCCTCCTCCTGCTCCTGGGGGCAAACACATGAACTCAGGAAGGGGGAATTGTTCATTGTGAGAGGTTAGGACGTGACACCTCGTGTTATGTAACACCCCGGCTCGCCCAGCCCCCCCCCCTGAGTGAAGCGTTGGGGTTTGAGGGATAGTGCTTTGGATGGGCCTCTCCCATCCACATACGCACACACACACACACACACACACACACACACACACACACACACACACA
>JAFBJT010108160.1:15256-42752 GCA_016785325.1 Chascanopsetta lugubris | reverse complement strand
AGTGCTTTGGATGGGCCTCTCCCACCCACACACACACACACACACACACACACACACACACACACACACACACACACACACACACACACACACACTATGGAGGGGAGCTGTACTACAAGCAGGCGTGCACATGCAGAGAGGCTGCGCTGCAATCATTTGTTTTGCTGGGGGCGAGGAATATAGAAAAGAAATGACAGAGATTATGATGTTACAGGCTGATATTAAAGGTGCAGTACATAAGGTTTTGGTAACTTTTGTCGCTTCTAAAAAATATTGGAAACAATTACATACCGACATTTCATTACCCTAAAATGAGCCCATTAATGTATGTTTAAATGAGGAGGGGGTCCTCTCTAAAGTAAAAGTGGATGTATTGAACATCTTTTGAATTTTAATCAAGTTTACCACAGGTTCTCCTGCATGCTCAGAAGGGTGAGGGTGAGGTGATGGATTCATCATACAACTTCACCTCTAGAGGTCCCCAAATCGCACACACTGCACCTTTAAAGGGTAACAAACACATGAAGATGTTTGATAGTATTTTAGATTTTTTTTAGGTTATGGGGGTCCTCTGAAAGACGTCCCCCCGGAGAAGTTCAACTGCACAGCCGTGCCCAAGTCCTACTGCTCTCCATGGGATCAAGCCATCAACGGGGACCCGGCCCTGGCCGCCTCCCTCACCACCTGCATGCCTGCACCCGAGCCCCGGGCCGATCTGCCGGGCTACAAAAGCTTCAACAGGTTGTTATGGACATTTTATTTTAAAGTCACACATAATGAAAAATAAATAGCTTTGCTTGATGTGATAATTCATTGTAAAACACAGCTAAAACATTCATTATTATCGTGATCAAATAATAAAACACAAATCTATCATCATAAGAAAGGTTAACATGAAACAATGGAACTGAATTGAAATCAATGTGTTTTTGTGTAGGTGGAATTTTGCCACTTTGCTCCCATCATATTTACAACAGCCACAAGGGGGCGCTGTCACTTGATAGTATGCATCGTACGTTTACATTATCAAACATACCCCGTGCTCTTCATGGCAGATTTGTGTGATTATTTAAGGCAAGAATGTATGTATTTTGGTAAACAGGGGTTGCTATGGCAACATGGTAAGAATGGGCTGATGACAAATGGTTGATGAGTGTAACTGAGGAGTCAGAGTCAGAAAACTCAATAGGTAAATGCGTTGCTATACTGAGTGTATTGAATATATCTATAAATATATGTATATATATATATCATGTACTATATATATGTATTTTTTCATTTGCTGCAGAAATAGTTATTTTTGCACATACTTTCTACATCGTATTGATGTATCATCTCCATACAAGTGCCCACAGAGACCACCCATCCTCCGCTCTAACCATCTGCTTGACTGTAATTAGCTATGTCACTTGAAATGCCACTGGGCTCCTACTTATTGTTATTATTGTCACATTTATGCTGTCGCACTGTCACATCCAGGGTGGCGACCCCGTTCGGCGGCTTCGGCAAGGCGCCCCAGCCCACTCTCGTCCAGCCGTCCCAGGTCGAGGACCCCGCCAACGACGAGGACGCCGAGCCGCAAGGGGACAGCGCGGCCACGGGCCGACCCTCCTTCAACAGATCGGCCGCGGGCTGGGTGTCGTCGGGCAGCCCGGTCCCCCTGCAGGTGGTCCCCTTCGAGCCTACGCTCATCCCCGAGTCGGACGATCTTTGAACCCGTCACACAAGATGCTGTCGACTTTTGAGTTCCCGAGGTCGTGCAGAGGTATCTCGGGTCGGGACAGAGTCAGGGCGAGAGGAGATGTCCTGGCACTGGGTGTTGCAGGTTGAGGCTTCAGCGGTGAATGTACAGTGACACCACTGGAGTTAAAGGTGCAGTGTGTGAGATTTGGTGACCCCTAGAGGTGAAGTTGCATGTTGTATCCATCGCCTCACCCTTCTGAGCATGCAGGAGAACCTGTGGTAGACTCCAGTTGACATTAAAACTCAAAAGATGTTTAGTGCGTCCACTCTGGGCAACTGTAAAAACATGGCGGCCCCCGGTAATATTTTTAGAAGTGGAAAGAAAATTACCAAAATATCACACACTGCACCTTTAATGGAGTCTCTTATATATTCATGTGGGTGAGAGTACTTTATCTCGCAGACCCAAGTTTTGCACAATAATAAAATTATGTGAAACGCAACAAGTCGCTTGTTCATTTCCCTGCAGATGAAATTTATGCACGTGTCTTTTTTTTTGCATGCGTCTTCCAAAAACAAGCTCCACCCCCACCGCCGCCGGTTATCATCATCATTTCTCTGGGGGGCGGGGGGCGGGGGAGTAGATGAGTGATGGTGGCATGCACGTGTGTTATATGCAAAGCAATCACTTATATACCACACATCGTGCGAGAGGCCGGAGATACATGCAAGCCATTGTAGCGCGCGTCAAGGTTACACCGCCTGACAAATCAAATCTACCTCATGCACCCACACCAGCCGCTTGACTGATGTGTCTCTCACCTTTTGGTGATGCCCCCAGTCCGGAGGCGGGCGGGGGGGATTGAGCGCGCTTCATATCATATCCGTCCCTGTGTTTATTATATCACAACAATCTCAGATGGAGCCAGACTAAGCAAACGGAGTGGAATATGGAATGGTGCCATGGTATTGTTGCTAATTGCTTGTCGTGTCTTATGAAGTGTTTACTGTGCGTGCTTGAGAGGATCAAAGCCATTTTATAACATTACAGCCTTGTTCTGCTGAGTCACTGTCGCATTTGCATCATTGTACTTATTTTGCTGACTCCAGGGTAAAATGTTATAGATTAGCATATATACAGCACACGTGCTTGTAGTATGTGCTGGGTTCTATGCAGATTTTAGCCCTGACTCATCGGAATATAATGATATCTATATTTGCAGCATGTAGAGTGATTAGGTTTTTACACTGCAGTTTTCTTTTTTTTTTTTAAAGTGCTCTCTGTTGTGAGCGGGTTTTTGTGAACTCTGCAAACATTTGTATTTGCCGAACTGAGGCGGTCACTGACTCGACATAATCTTTATTTATCCTTTCAAATCAGGAGGCAGGTCTCCACACTTGTGCACATAATGTCTTGATTCCATTAGATGTCAATATTAGTGGACATTCTTGAATTGTAAGATGCACTCTGATGTGGACTCTGAACAGCGGGGGTCAACATATTTTGCATTTTGGTCTGGGGTGTCAAAGATATGGCCCGCGGGCAAAAACTGGCCCGTCAGATGAGAGGACATTATTGGCATTTTTTCAATTAAAAGGAACTGCAATTCCCTAGTTGTCCATTAGGGGATGCACACTACACTGGGCCAACTTGGGCTCATAATGAGCTGTATGTGGCCCATGAACTAAAACGAGTCGTAGTCTAAACTGAACAGTTTATTTCAAAAACAAAATGAGTGGAGAGTGCTGAGGGAGGAACTTCACCATTTCCCCCGACATAAAATTTGGAAATGCCTCTCAAATTTCCTCCGGCCATGTGAACAAGTCCAGCATCAGCATTCCTCTGTCCGAGAGCCTTTGGAATGCAACCCCCCTCCCGGTGCCACTCCCTTTTCTCAGTGCTATTGAATTCCTCTCACCAGCCTCATTGGTGCAAGGGGTAGTGGTGGTGGGGGGGTTGTATGGCGGACACACCACCCAGCATCCAGGGGGGGGGGGGGGGGCGCCTCTCCCGCGGGGCCGGGGGGGGGGGGGGGGGGGGGCTTCTTGTCGCCCTGCCAAGCTCCTTTGTAAATATTGAGCAGTGTTTATCAAGGGCAGACATGAACTCTCTTTGAACTTTGATTGTGGCCATTATCAAAACGCAGCCACGGAAATATTGTTGGCAGCGGGCGCGGCGTTCGGGCAGCCAGACAATTCGATTATTAGTCTGTAACTGCGACTGGTTTCCACCTGGGGCGTTGTTTGCCTTGGCATGGGATGGCACAGCAGGCACCGAGATTAAAGGCTGCGGGGTGAGGCGCTCGCTCCGGATGATATCTGCTCCCTCCCGTGTGCTCCAATCCCGTTCAGCAGCGCGAGGAGGAGGGAGGGCGTTCAAATAAATAGAGAAAGTGCTTTTCTTGGAGGAGGAAGCAACACAGAAACACCTGATAGGATTCAGAGACGGCAGTGACCACTTCTGAGAAAACAACAACCTTGAGGAGATGGACATGTAGAACGCGGCAGATTTTTTCTTTTGTCTGATCCGAGCAGCTGCTCCCCGTCGTCCTCATCAGCGTTTAACTGCTGAACCACTGCTGTTGCTGCAATTGCCCGTCATGATGTTAAAGTCCCTGGGGTTTCCATGGTGCACGCACAGCAGCAGAGGTGTGTGCCACACGCTGCTGACACAGGTTGTGCCACATGACAAGGCTGCACATCCCACAAGGAGTTCCTCCGAGCGTGCACAGGGGTCAAATGAGACAGCCAACAAGGGCACCGGGCTGCTGTGTAAATCTCTCCATATCGGAAATCTGGGATTAAAGGTGCGGTGTGTAAGATTTGGTGAGCTCTCGAGGTGAAGTTGCATGTCGTATCCATCACCTCAACCTCACCCATCTGAACATGCAGGAGAATATATATAAGATTTCAGCTGTTATTAAAATTCAAAAGATTTTTAGCATGTCCACTCTAGACTACTGTAAAAACATAGCGGCCCCGTAGAGAGGACTCGCTCCTCATGTAAATATACATGAAGAGGGGGGAGAGAGAGAGAGAGAGAGAGAGGGAGGCTGGATGATGGAGAGGTGGAGTGGTTTGAGGGGGTGGAGGAGTGGAGGAGTCTGTTTTCACTCTAATCTGTTTACTTTGCAATTTGTGTTTTCAGAGCGAGTCCATTCATTCTGCTTAACCTGACACTTCACTCACCGACGGGAAGGGTGTGTGTGTGTGTGTGTGTGTGTGTGTGAGACGAATCTCATTTAAGCCTCCCTTTTATTGAGATGTGTGTGTGTGTGTGTGTGTGTGTGTGTGTGTGTGTAAGTGCCTGCGTCTATATACATATGTGGGTGTTTGTGAAAGCTCATTTACATCCTGTCTTATTGTAAGTGTGTGTGTGTGTGTGTGTGTGTGTGTGTGTGTGTGTGTGTGTGTGTGTGTCCATTAGCAGTGCAGGGTCGGACTGTAATTATTTAGCGCTGCAGCCATTAGCTGCAGCAACAAACAGTCTGTCCTCTCTCTGTGTTCTGCTTCATGTCTTTGTGTTGCTTCATGATTCAGAGCTAATTATAAAAGCAGATCCTCGGCTACTCACCGTGTCACAGACACATTATTTTCATGGTGTATTATGGGATGTATCCGTACGCTGCTGCTGTCACACTTTAAGATCTGATATTTCGCACTAAACCTCCACACAGCATTTATATAGTGAGGTTCTAAAACATTCGACCGAGCATCTAAACACTCGAGGCTGATGAACCAGTCCAATAATGGAAGTGGAAAAACCTGTAGTTCACAGTTTGTCCACTGGAGGCAGAATCCCCATAGACTCCACTGTTACAATGAGGTTTACATGTTTTCCTGTGACAACTGTATGGGGGCGGGGCTTATCTTTATTGGCACATTCTGTGGAAGCTGTGAAAGCACAATGGGCCCGCCCCCGCTCTACCTGTGCTCCGCCTCTTTCCCAGTTTTTTGATGAACCAGGAAGTCGGAGGAACCGCCCGTCACAGACGCCGCGTCCATCTTTACAAACAGTCTACGTTTCAGACGCAGATTATTGGCTGTGATCTGTGTCACCGTGTTGGCCCCGCCCCTTTCACCATCACCTGGCTACAAAGCTGAATCGGGACATGATGAGGAAGTTGGAAAGGTTGGAGTTATTTAACCAATCAGCTGGTTTTGGTCTTTTGCTGCCACCATTTCCATTTTTCATTTCAGTTCTGCACAGAGCTGCAATGTATTATGGGATGCGTTGGCGTGGAAACGACCCAATTCCACCAAACACAGAGCAGCCGCACACTTCCTGGCCGCTCTCCATGATTGGGAGACGTCGTGCCGGACCGGACGACCCCCGAGTCCAGTATATTACATAATGGACGGCGCCGCGGGGACCAGCCCATTCTCATCACCACGGCAACAGGTGAAATTCAACAATAGCCGTCTGAGGGGCTCACACATTTTCTGGAATAAAATCCCCCCCTCCTGCTGCCAAGCGTTTATGCTAATGCTCCATTCAGCCGAAGAATGGTGGATTAGTGCGGCGACGGAGCTGGACGAGCTCCACCTTCCTCCTGATGCTGCAGGAGGCGCCGCTGAACCGGGCCCCCGGGCCCCCGGGCCCCCGGACCCACACTGGGCCTGCTGGAGGGGGAGGGGCTCGGTCACAGAGCCAGGTGGTGGATTAAGTCATTTAATCTTTTTTGTTTTGCAAGTTGTGATTTAATCCCTCTGTTTACACCGACGGTCACATGTTTATGTCTCAGAAGGTAAATTATATTTATTGCCATTCATTCATCAATGCAGCGCATCGTGTCATGTGACACACAGATCTCATATATGTGCCAGTACATGAAGTGTACACACACACACACACACACACACACACACACACACACACAGAATGCAAGTGTATGAACTGCTCCTTTAATCCTGTAGAACACTGATGAGGGGATGGAGCTCAGGTGTTTGAGCTGAGTGAAGCCCCGCCCACATTCATCGACTCTATGATTCCTGTGACTGCGCTGACATTTGATTATTTTTGAAATATGAAACAATCATTCATGATTCAAACATGTTTAGAAAACAAACAAAAAACATTAATGATCATATAGAATCGATAATAATATAGATAAATAAAAGTTTAATATGGTGGAATTCATTTCACTTGAATATATTTATTAAATATATGTTTTGAAAATTCCTGCAACAAACAATTAATAATTAGAATAAAAAATAAAATAAAAACCATAATGTAAATGAAAATAATGTATTATTAAGTATCAGACTGTCGCACCTCAATATTAAAGGTTTAAAATAATTTGTACAATTAAAAACCTTCTTCTTAATCTTTAAAAGTCGATACATTTCATCTTAATCAAGATGCTGATTCATGCATCAAAGATGAAGTGTCATCAATCATTCAAGGTTTTAATATCCAGAGTCTGTGGGAGGAGAGTTCAGAGAGAAACTTCTCTCCTTTATTTGATTTCACTTCTTTATTTGACTGTTTTTACCGACATGTTTTCTTTGTGGCTCCGCCTCGTTATCGACCTCCATCACAGCGTCTGAGTGACACCTTTGAACCAGTTTCCTCAGTTTCTGCGTCAGATGACCGACGCGCCGTCCTGAGAGGCTTCACACTCGTCGTCTGAGTGAAAATAAAGGTTGTTTTAGCTCTTCATCGTCTCAGAGGAGGAGGAGGAGGAGGAGGAGGAGGAGGAGGAGGAGGAGGCGGAGCATCAGCATCATCCGTTTACATAGATAAACAAACATTGGGTTCATGTAGTTTGAGGCATTCTTGGTTAGCATGTAGCGTTAGCACCAGCATTTGGTTGCGCTAAACTTCAGTGCAGGGTTCAAGGTTCACAGCTGATATTTTGGGTCAGATTGAGGCCACGCCCACATGCTGTGATTTTATTTAATCCAAGTCTTTGGAAACATCCTCGAAAAGAAAAAAGCTGCAGTACATATGCCAGGTCAGCAGGTGGCGGCGTCACAGTCCTTGTTTTGGTTGAAAGGTGTGATAAGACACTTATCGTGGGTCTCCAGCTCTGATCACTAGCTCCGCCCCCTGCTGTGATCCGGCCCCCTGCTGTGATCCGGCCCCCAGCTCCTGCCTCACCGGCTCCATGGGAGATGTTTGGCAGCCGGTGACAGGGGAGGCAGGGAGCTCCGCCCCCTCCTCCCCCCTCAGGTGACACCTCTGCCCTGAAGCACTGACGCCTCCTTATCTCTGCTGACACGGGTGAACCCCCCCCCCCCCCCCCCCCCCCCCCCCCCCCCCCCCCCCCCGCCCCCCCCGCCACCTGACTCTGCAGTTTTCCTGTGTTTACCCTCCGACTGAGTTTTTCCTCTGGGGAGAAAAAAATAAAGAAATGAAACAAAATAAACTGCCGTCTCTGTTTCCTGCTGCAAGTTTGGTGCAACAGCAGCCTGATGCCTTGTGTATGTGGCGAGACGGCGCCGCCATCGTGGCTGGTGTCAGGCCCGTGTCAGGTGGTTTGAGTGATGCCATGAGGAGGAGGACGATGAAGATGAGGAGGAGGAGGAGGAGGGGGAGGAGTCTGACAGCTGTCAGTGATAGTTTCCTGTACCGAGCGAACAGGTGACAGGAAGTAGAGCCGACCGCTCGGCAGCGCTGACAGACGCCGGCTTCTGCCACGGCGAGGACGAGAGGAAGACGAGAGGAAGACGAGAGGAAGACGAGAGGAAGACGAGAGGAAGACGAGAGGAAGACGAGAGGAGGACGAGAGGAAGACGAGAGGAGGACGAGAGGAAGACGAGAGGAAGACGAGAGGAAGACGAGAGGAAGACATTCTGCCAGGGTTAGAGACCAGACGAGAGAGATGCTCAGAGACCAGACGCTCTGTGAGACTTCCTGTCTGAAACAGGAAACGCAGACTGAAGAGGTGAGGGACGGCAGGAGGTCGATGACATCATCAGGAAGTCGATCATCAAGAATTCAACTGACAACAGCCAGTTGATGTTTGACCCCGCCCGTCTGTGGAATCACAGATAAACTCTGCGTCCTGAATCTCTCTGCCTGCACTTCCTGTTTGGCGTGTGCGGGTTTGAACCGCCGTCACTGAATCACCTCGCGGCGTGAAGAGGTGTGGTTGGTTGATTTGCTGCGAAGGAAGCGAAGCAGACGGTGACTGTGCGCGGCGTCTGCTGCGTTACAGAGACTTCATGATGTCAGGAGCGCGGGAGGGGGCGGGGAGAGGAGAGGGGGCGGAGCTTCAGGGGCCTCAGTTGATTTAGCAGGAATAACAGACACATTGTGCGGCGGCGGCGGCGGCGGCGGCGGCGGCGGCGGCGGCGGCGCTCCTGCGGGATAACACAACCATGAATGAGGCGCTGGGCTCATTTCACGGGAGCGGCGGATAGATTGCCGCTCTGCCTCCTAACTATCCAATCGCTCTTTGTTAAACAAGCCACAAACACAATTACAAAGTGCCACATGCTGACAGTTTATTAACATCATCGCCGGCAGAGAGAGAGAGAGAGAGAGAGAGAGAGAGAGAGAGAGAGAGAGAGAGAGGAGCCGGGGCGGCGGCGGAGGCGGAGTGGGCGTCCTCTGCTCCTCCTGTTTGAAAACTCTGGATGACGGATCGTCCCCCGTTGGTTCTCACTCTGAAGTTCTTCTTCTCCTTGGTTTCGGTCGGACAGGTGATCCGTTATCAATCCTCTCCTTTCTTTTGATTGGTAGAAAGGAAAACAAGGCCCCGCCCCCGCCGCCGCCGCCGCGGCTGCAGGTCAGCGTTTCCTGTTTGCGCAGGAAGCTGCGTGAGACTAATGGAGTCATATTCCTGCGCAGTGTCTGATCTCAGCCTCTGATCACTTCATTAACCTGATGTTGATGAATGCACGAAGCAGCCGCGCCGCCGGCGCTCGCCGCTGATGCATCTTAATCACGGACAACAGGAGAGGAAGGTGGGCTGCGTGTAATCACTCACCCGCCCCCCCTGCTACCCCCACCCCCCCTCCTACCCCCGCCGCCCCCTCCTACCCCACCTGATATCGTAGTGAAGTGGATCATGATGCAGCAGATCTGCACCATGAAGCTGAGGTCACGCTCCACATCTGGAGCCTCATGTTCACCACATGACCAAACCACAGAGATCGCACGCTCATATTCACACGCTCATATTCGCGCGCTCATATTCACACGCTCATATTCACACGCTCATATTCACACGCTCATATTCACACGCTCATATTCACACGCTCATATTCACACGCTCATATTCACACGCTCATATTCACACGCTCATATTCACACGCTCATATTCACACGCTCATATTCACACGCTCATATTCACACGCTCATATTCACACGCTCATATTCACACGCTCATATTCACACGCTCATATTCACACGCTCATATTCACACGCTCATATTCACACGCTCATATTCACACGCTCATATTCACACGCTCATATTCACACGCTCATATTCACACGCTCATATTCACACGCTCATATTCACACGCTCATATTCACACGCTCATATTCACACGCTCATATTCACACGCTCATATTCACACGCTCATATTCACACGCTCATATTCACACGCTCATATTCACACGCTCATATTCACACGCTCATATTCACACGCTCATATTCACACGCTCATATTCACACGCTCATATTCACACGCTCATATTCACACGCTCATATTCACACGCTCATATTCACACGCTCATATTCACACGCTCATATTCACACGCTCATATTCACACGCTCATATTCACACGCTCATATTCACACGCTCATATTCACACGCTCATATTCACACGCTCATATTCACACGCTCATATTCACACGCTCATATTCACACGCTCATATTCACACGCTCATATTCACACGCTCATATTCACACGCTCATATTCACACGCTCATATTCACACGCTCATATTCACACGCTCATATTCACACGCTCATATTCACACGCTCATATTCACACGCTCATATTCACACGCTCATATTCACACGCTCATATTCACACGCTCATATTCACACGCTCATATTCACACGCTCATATTCACACGCTCATATTCACACGCTCATATTCACACGCTCATATTCACACGCTCATATTCACACGCTCATATTCACACGCTCATATTCACACGCTCATATTCACACGCTCATATTCACACGCTCATATTCACACGCTCATATTCACACGCTCATATTCACACGCTCATATTCACACGCTCATATTCACACGCTCATATTCACACGCTCATATTCACACGCTCATATTCACACGCTCATATTCACACGCTCATATTCACACGCTCATATTCACACGCTCATATTCACACGCTCATATTCACACGCTCATATTCACACGCTCATATTCACACGCTCATATTCACGCGCTCATATTCACACGTTCATATTCACACGCTCATATTCACGCGCTCATATTCTCACGCTCATATTCACGCGCTCATATTCACACGTTCATATTCGCACGCTCATATTCGCACGCTCATATTCGCACGCTCATATTCGCACGCTCATATTCGCACGCTCATATTCGCACGCTCATATTCGCACGCTCATATTCGCACGCTCATATTCGCACGCTCATATTCGCACGCTCATATTCGCACGCTCATATTCGCACGCTCATATTCGCACGCTCATATTCGCACGCTCATATTCGCACGCTCATATTCGCACGCTCATATTCGCACGCTCATATTCGCACGCTCATATTCGCACGCTCATATTCGCACGCTCATATTCGCACGCTCATATTCGCACGCTCATATTCGCACGCTCATATTCGCACGCTCATATTCGCACGCTCATATTCGCACGCTCATATTCGCACGCTCATATTCGCACGCTCATATTCGCACGCTCATATTCGCACGCTCATATTCGCACGCTCATATTCGCACGCTCATATTCGCACGCTCATATTCGCACGCTCATATTCGCACGCTCATATTCGCACGCTCATATTCGCACGCTCATATTCGCACGCTCATATTCGCACGCTCATATTCGCACGCTCATATTCGCACGCTCATATTCGCACGCTCATATTCGCACGCTCATATTCGCACGCTCATATTCGCACGCTCATATTCGCACGCTCATATTCGCACGCTCATATTCGCACGCTCATATTCGCACGCTCATATTCGCACGCTCATATTCGCACGCTCATATTCGCACGCTCATATTCGCACGCTCATATTCGCACGCTCATATTCGCACGCTCATATTCGCACGCTCATATTCGCACGCTCATATTCGCACGCTCATATTCGCACGCTCATTAGATGAATTTAAAAAAAGTTGGACTACGATAATAATCAAAATGATAACTAGATAATAATAATGAGGAAATGAATAATAATGGAAATACTACTACTACTACTCCTCCTACAAATAATAATAATGATATTAATAAAATACTAAATTAAGCCAGCAGATAACGCACATCACAGCTAATTGGCCTAATGCCTTTTATCAATCTACACCAATTTGTGGTGTGTGCGGTAACCATGGCGACCGCGCCTCAATTTTGCTGGATTCGTTACAGCTGCAGTTGTTCCGTTTCAAGAGGCAAGGGATTATGGGAAATAGCCAGTTCAGTTCAGTTGTGTTTCTGACACAGAGCACAACAGAATCAATGACTATGGGTGGCTGCAGGGGGCGCCGTCTTTCCATTACTCCCATATTGATGCTTTAAAACGGGTCTACTTTATATTTTTCAAGACTGCCATCTTCGAAGATTCCAAGTGATTAAAGGGACAATCTGAGAAAAGGAATTCCTCAGCCTGAGACACAAAAAGGGCACATTTATGACGCAGTGTTGTGAAAGAACACAAGGTCACGGAATAGTTTAAAGGGAAGTGTTCTCTTTACCGATGTGTGATGAATGAGCACTTTACACTCTGTGTTTACTGATAGAAACATAATCACTCGCTGATACCGGCGACAAAAAACCTGCTTCCGCTGCTCCCCTGGGTATTACTGCGCCCCCGTGAGTGTGTGTGTGTCTATTTGTGTGAGTGTGTGTGTGTGTGTGTGTGTGTGTGTGTACTACCGCAGTCCAACCCCATGAGGCCTAAACCAGCAGGAGCAGCTCATACACTCATAAGGTCCCTTTCATGATTAATGGGGGAACAAAAACTCTGCAGTGGGTGCACACACATAAACACACATAGACTGTGCATGCTCCGCAAGATGCACCTGCACACACACACACACACACACACACACGGGCGCGCATGAGCCATATTTGCATAATTCGAAAGTGCGTCTGAACGGGGGACTGCACTTGTAGCCATTTCATCGGGAGCAGGAAGCTGCATTTATCTCTGTGTGAGCCGCGCCGCTCTGATAAATCCTCGCTTCTCGCGCATTAAAAATAGGTAAATGTGTAAAACGGGAGTTTTGAAAACGTGCAATTAACCTCACTTCTGTGGACGCGAAGCGATATAGGGGCCGGGGGGATCTGCGGGAGTCGGGCTCTCGAGGAGAGGGTGGAGTTTTTAATGCGTCATTCAGAGCCATTAAAAATGGGAGTTGTTGATGTCATATTTGTTAAAGTACGTGGGCTTTTAAAAGGCGTGACTCAGCAGGAGCTGAGCGCGGCAGCTCGTCTGCAGAGCAATGTCAAGGTTTCAAACTATCAACCATTCTGTCAGACTCCCGAGTCTCAGGCAACAATCGTTCATCCGCTCATTGTTGCCATGTGGCAGGGACTTCTGTTGGGAGAGTTCTGTGAGGAGACTCAGTCGGAGTAGCACTGCAACATCAAAGGCGGGTAACATCAGTATAAATGTGAGATGTTCCTGTTTATGTGCAATATCAGTAATGATGTGCGATACACATCTGCAATGATATCGTTGAGTTTTGCTAACTCCGAGTAATATCGGTAATGTGAAATACTATCAAGGGTGAGAATAGTACCTTTAATGATATATTACCATGCATAAAATGACTATTTATCCACCATTTATGTGCAATATTATTAATCAAGTGCAATATTAGTATTCATGCGCAATACCACCATCTGTTAGTGCGTAATACTACCACTGATGATTCATGTGCAATATTAGCATTCATAAGTAGTATAACTATTTGTTTGCAATACAACAATGACAATGCATAGTATACAAAACATAACGAGCTCAGTCTTTACAGTCGGCCATTTCATCTGCGGTAGAGAACCGGCGCCCCCCTGTGGTGTAACTCACCTGTGGCCATCTTCCCGTCGGCGGCGGCGGGTCCGTCGGGAATGACGCTCTTGACCTGCAGGAACTCGTCGGGCTCGTCGCCCCCGATGATGGTGAAGCCGAAGCCCATGTTGCTCTTCTGGAGCGCGGTGGACAGGAAGCTGCCTTTCAGCTGAGTGGGGTCCCGCGTGAAGAGCGGCTTCTCTACAAAACAGGAAACACACATACAAGATTAAAAATAAATAAAATAAAATAAAATAAAAAAATACTTAGAGGAGGCGCGGCGCCTGTGGGGGTTGGGTCGGGGGCGGGGGGCGGGGGGGGCGGGGGGGGGGGGGGGGGGGGCGAAGGGGGGCGGGGCACATGGGTAAAGCTTATCCAGTGGGCGGAGCCGCAGGAGAACTGGCTGCAAAAAACAAGTAGCTCTGGGCAGAGGTGAGGCTGGAAGATGCACGTGTGCAGCAGCGGCTCTCTCCTCCCATGCGGGGGGCGTGGTGGAGGGGGCGTGGCCTCAGAGGGTCTTCGGTTCCATCCCCCCAAAAAGAGGCGGGTCTGCACGGGTCATGCTGTCAATCAGAGGGTTCCAAGAGGAGATGCTTGAGGGTGAGGGAGTTGGTTAGGGAGGGGAGCTCTACTGGAGGAAGTGGGAGAGAGAGGCAGAGAGAGAGAGAGAGAGAGAGAGCGAGAGAGAGGAGGGGGCGGGGCTTCTGGTGGGGAAGCGTCTGGTGTAGGAATGAGAGGATCTCAGCCAACAAGCTTAGTCACACTAACGAGCCTCCCATCGCTTCACCTCGCCGAGGAGGCGTCGCAGCTTGTGTTCTGGTTTAACGTCCTTTGTCTCGCCGCCGCTGGTCCAGACGAGTGGCGAGTGATTACACTCTCCGCCGGCCGACACCACGACGGGTCATGGTTCACACAAAATCCTCCAGGGGGAAGTTGGGGGGCGGGGGGGTGGTAGGGGGCTAGGGGGAGGAGCCAGCTCACATGCCAGCATGCGTACAGTGAGTCACATGAGCGCAAGCAGCCATGATGGCGACGGTCGGCCGCCGCCGCCGCTCCTCCTCCTCCTCCTCGTCCTCCTCCTCTCTTGACCTACTTACTGATGACGTGCCACAGGGAGAAGGGGCTGCACACGGGCTGCTCCAGCACCACAGTGCAGGTGGAGGCGTGAAGAGGCTGCTGCTGCTGCTGCTGCTGCTGCTGCTGCCTCTGTTGGCACGTATTCATCCGCCGGGTCAGCACGCGGCGCAGCGGCGAGACGTCGGCGGAGGAGCACGTGGCGTACGCCGCCGCCGCCGCCGCCGCCCTGTGACCCAGAGTCGGCGAGCGCGAGAGGTCGCACAGGCTGTGGCAGCGCTCGGGCACCGGGCCGACCTGAGCTAGGGGGGATCGGGGGAGGGTGGCACAGGGTTTGGCATCCTCCACTGGTGAGGAGGAAGAGGAGGAGGAGGAGGAGGAGGAGGAGGAGGAGGAGGAGGAAGAGGGGAGGCAGGAGAGAGAGCCTCAATGGAAACGTACACACGAGCGTAACCACGGAGACGGGCTCTCGACTCCGGACTACTACTACGTTACTACGGAAACAAACCTCCTCTTCAGCCGTCCAGACTGCGTTTTTGAATCTGCTGCTGGTGCAGAGCGAGAGCGCTGGAATCAGGCGGCGACAAACCAACGTTTACACAAAAGACATCAAAGGCACAAACAGGAAGTGGTTGATTCGGCTCTATCGTCAACACATTTTTATATCAGGCTCACAAAAACACAGATTCGTTGTGAATCGATGACAGAGTATTCCTCCTTATCGACTGTTGCTATGGTGATCAAAGCAACAAGTTCACTGGGAGCGGCTGCGAGATGGATTCCGTCTTATTTTGCACAGAGTGAGATTTTTATCAGTCCGTCAGAATCGTTTGATATTCTGTGTTTTTCATTTTTCCTCAACTTTTCTGTGCTTTCTCACAAACGTCCTTCAACAATCTTCTTTGGTTTTGGACTTTTTGTAACATTAGAAAATGATCAAAGAGCAGTTTGGATCCATTATGGACGCCAGTGACCCCGAGAGGTACGTGGAGCACAGCTCGACCCTCGACTGCCGACCCAGCCCCTTTATTCTTTTTTAGAAATGTATTCTTGAATGATTTTATTATTCTGCTTTGAGAAATACTCTTATAAATATGAGTTCCATTTTTTTAAAATCGCATACAACATTCATCAGAAGATGAGCAAAAGTTTTGGCAAGCAACTGAAACTAATAAATCAATATATAATCATCTTCATTGTCCTTGCACAAGGACCTCCAAGGTCCCCTCTTTGAAAACCAGAGGGTCCGCAAGGGTCCGCAGTTTCCCCCGTATAGACAAAAGTAGTGCACAAGGGTAATGAACGACTGTATGTGTGTACTTTACAAACACAGACTAAACAGATACATAATATGAGTATAAACACACAGATGGATAATGGCAGGCCGGGAGTACAGACGCAAAGTGCCGAGTCGGCACGTTTGGCGCTCTTACCTCTGTAGATGGTGGGAAGGGGCAGTGAGGACAGACCCTGACTTTGCATCTGCTGCTGCTGCTGGACTCTCCTCTTGGCCTCCAGGACTGGGTTCTCAAACTGGGTCCTTCTGTTTATGTGACTGTGGCGAGACGGAGGCGAACAAAAACGAGAGAAGAAGAAGAAGAAGAAGAAGAGGAAGAAGAAGCAGAGGAGGAGGAGAGTTGAGATTTCGCCCTCGTCATCGTCGCCACGCTGCTCTGAACTCAGTCCCCGGCTCTCCACTATGATCACATCTGAGAGAGCCCGGCACTTCAGCCGCTATCTCTGTGATGACTAATTAAACGGACCCGTCCCCGGATTATGTAATGCAGCTGCAGAGAGGCAGCTCCTCTGAGGGCGAAGAGGAGGAAGAAAACAAAAAACAAAACAAACAAACGACTGATTGGGAGCTTTTCCTCCGTCTTCATAAACAGAATCACAGGCGTCCGTGACGGAGAGGAAACCTGCTCATCAAACACTGATTTCCTCCAGCGGCCCACGTCCTTCTCCATTTAGCCCGAGAGGAGGGAGATGGTGGGGCCACCGCCACAAATACTGTAATTTGGCTGCGCGACATAATTAGTCATCATTAGATACTTTCCCCCTCTCTCACACACACACGCACACACACCCACACACACACTTAATGAACAACCACACCGATATAAAAAAAAAGAAGATCCTCGACTATATTTTCACCAAGTAACATAATTTCGAGGTCTGCATGTTTACAAAGCAGCAACAATAACAGCCTATTCAGTGTGTGTGTGTGTGTGTGCATGTACGTCCATGTGTGTCTTTGTGGGGACCATTTTAAACCACAGATCCTGACAGAATGAGGACTAAGAGTTGATTTTAAGGTTATGGTCAGATGAAGGTAGAGGTTAGTGCTAAGGTAAGGGTAAGGCTATCGGTAGGAATGGTCAAGGTTGGGGTCAGGGGATAGGGAACACAGTATATCAACGAGTGTCCCCATAAAGGTAGAAATACAAGTATGTGTGTGTATGTGACTGTATTTCAATCTTTGTGGGAACCTGTTGACCAAAGATTGTGTTTGAGGGTCAGAATCAGGTGGAATGGTTCAGATAAGGGGCAAGAGAAGGCATTATGTCCTCACAGGGATAGAAGTACAACTGTGTGTGTGTGTGTGTGTCTGTGCACTACATAAAACACTGTAGAGTCAAGTCTCTGCTGTCTAAAAATAGCCCCTGCGTCCCCTTTGCCCCACAGTGGAGCATCCAGCCAGAGAAATGACACTGTGGAACACGAGGGGAGACACAGTTGGACGGAGACGACGGGTGAATCTGCGCAAGAACCAGAAGTCTCTGTTCCTCGTGAGCTCATTTGCACGACTACATGGAAAGACTGAGGTGCAGATGAATAAAGATGTCTCCTCTCAGAGCTGCTGCACCGTGGGGACCAATCGATCTCTGACCTGATTTGCCTCTTCCATGATAATACCGGAGAGTGAGGGGACTACCGAAGAATCTTTGTTCAGATTTGCCTCCCTGTCTTCTGCTTAGCAATGGATATATGCGCGAAGCTGATTTAAAGGTGCAGTGTGTAGTATTAAGTCAAATCGAGTACTAATATCAAATCTGAAAATGTCCTTACCTTTGTCCTTTCTGGGTTAACTTAGAGAGGACCAACTGCCATTTCCTGATATGTTTTGGCTCATTCGGAGTTGTGTCCACCAACACACCGTATTTAAACATATTAAATTCAAACAATTAGTCGCATTATAAAAACATCTGTCTGATAACTTGAACATGTCACTGACCATTACACTAATTGAGTCACATGGAGCCTTGTTTGGTTTAAAGATTATTTTACTTTGAGGCATTTTATATCAATGAAAATCGATTTATGTCAACATCACAGACAATTTAGCAGGTGGGCAAAGGCTCTGCAAGGTTATCTAATGTTTATGTAAGATTAGTTACAGTAGTTTGTCCAGATGTCCCAAACAGGCAGACATGAGACTACCAACAATTTAGATATTAAGATATAAATACATTTAGACTCCATTACTTTCATCAAAATCCTACACACTGCACCTTTAAAATCAAGGCAAAAACAGATAGCTGATGATGTGTATCCTGCTCCCTGGTCCTCTGAAGTCACTTTAAATCATGTAAGACTTCGCGGTGAGATCGTGTGTGTGTGTGTGTGTGTGTGTGTGTGTGTGTGTTCTGTCCACTCTCATAATAAAAATCTGCCTTTAAGTCCCTGATGTGACGATGTGAACCCCGACCTCGCCCTGCGAACCAACACTGAGCTGTCAGAGGCGGCTGATGTTTCCAGCTCCACGATAATGAATCCAGCAGCACCGGCTGAACAGTGAGAAATCAGAGACCCACACGTCATATATTAAAGATGCACCAGGACTTACTCCACATAGTAGCTGCCGTAAATGGGGTCATCGATTTTCTCCCAGCCGTACGGAAGCTCTGCAGAGGGAACACACGCACATGAAAACACAAAAACAACACAACAGCAGTGAGACAGCGATAATGAAGCACTGGTTTATTCACAACGGCGGCGGCGGCGGCGGCGGCTTATCGATGGGAAAACACGGCGGAGGCAGAATTAGTTCAAGTCGTCTGGAATTACTGATTTTCATGGCGAGCAAACACCGAAGGGTTTGCACCACATTTTTTTTTTTAATATCTATTTTCCGAGCATGTTCCGAAATCTCATCTTTTATAAAAATTTGATGGCCACGAGATAAGAACACGGCCGCGTGTTTTTCCCCCTCTGCCGCCGCCGCGTGTCACTTTGATTGATTTAAAGAGGGTAGCGCCTCTTTAAAGCCGCACATCACATGCCTCCTCCTCCTCCTCCTCCTCCCTCCTTCGCCGGGAAGAAAGTTGCGGAATAACTCAACGCCCCAAAAATATTGAAAATATCCGGTGGCTGGAAAAATTTAAAGCGGTTGAAATATTTATGCGGCTTCTTCTGCGTGCGCTGTAAATATTATGTTTGGATGTAGGATCAGTGCAGAGACTCAGCTTGAACCCGAGCGAGCGGGAACCAGCTTCAAGAGATGGTTCCGTTGAAGTTGATTGAAGAAAACACAACCACTGACGAACGTACAAAAACATATTTATAATACTTTACAAATGGTGACACCAAGTGGGGAAATTGCATATTGCAGCTGGATAGGCCCCTATTCCTTCGACACTTAAAGGAGAACCCACGGTAGCCTTCAGTTATCATTGTAAGTCGAAAAGGTGTTTAGTTTGTCCATTCTGGGCTACTGTACAACATGGCGACCTCAACGGGGAGCATCCGCCATCTAGTGGTGAAGATGCAAATGGCGGCTGAAAACTCCCTACTGCAAAAAAAACATGGCGGCCTGCGTAGAGAGGACCTGCTCTTGATGTAAACATGCATACTGATTGAAACATCATTTGTTGAACTGGACCTTTAAAACAGAGAAGATAAATTGTGTCAAATTGGTGAAGAATTCTGAATCGGGTATCACAACAACATGACACAGTCAGATAAATGCATTGGTGGACGCACCAGTGTGCTAACATGCTAACGGTGGCTAATGCTGATGTTTCGCCGGAAGTACGCTCTGAGCCCGTTAGCATGCCGAGGCAGGCTGACGGGAATCAAAGTGGACTGGGATGAAAATGTGCTCTGAAAATGTCACAGCGGGAGAAGTGGAGAATAACCGGCGTGGGAATAATTCATCCTGAGAGGAGCATGAACGTCTGAATAGATCCGACCAACAACACCAGCATCCTGCAGGCATGTGTCCCCGACAACATGCTCTGACTTTACACAGAGCTCTTCAACTTTCCCACGGTTCTGCACAAAGTTTCTTTTTTTTTTTCAATATTCCTGCTCTCTCAGAACTTTTCTGTGTGTGTGTGTGTGTGTGTGTGTGTGAGAGTGTGAGTGTGTGTGTGCGCGCGGAGTCGGCTGTTTTTGTTCCCGCTGATCAAAGACGGGCCGCCGTCAAAACCTCTCACACTCGTCACTCCCACCGGACAGCCCCTGTTTCCTCTCAGCCCACAACTTCCTGACACTGCACAGTCTAAAGATGGCTTCCTGTTTGGCTTTTGCGGACGCACCGACCTAGCCTTCAAAGCTAACTCCGCCATGTGTTGATTAGCTTAATCACATGATCCGCCGACATGGCGTGAGAGTTAAAATAGGACTCGAAATGTGGTTGGGGGGTGACGCAAAGTCGGAGGCAATAACACAGGGGTGCAGCCGGAGGGCGCACTAGGGCACCGAACACTCCAGCAATCCCGCTGAGGCCAAGCATGGCTGCAGACAATCACAGATACTGCCCCCTTGTGGTCACTACCTATAGGTAACAACACGACTTGACCTAGTTTACGTCCTCCGATGCTGGTGCACGTGACACACGCTTCCCCTCGCCACAGATGATTAAAGTTTCATAAGGATGCTCTATTTTTTTACATATACAAAGTATTGAGTTGTCAACACACACACACACACACACACACACACACACACACGTGATAGTGAGTGATATGAGCGTGTGGCAGCGAGCGCCCCGTCAGCCCACGGGAGAACCTCCCGTGAACATGGCAACATTCCTTCGCCCCCTCTCCACTCATTAAATATGAAAGGGAGCGTTTCATGTTCCCACCTTTGCACACATGCACACACATGTTCGGCTTCACACACACTCATGCGCAGTCATTTTGCATATGCCCAAACACACACACACACACACACACACGTATACACAAGAGATCAAAGGAATGTCATGAATCTCAGTCGAAGCCTCTCTATTAAAATGTCCACAGGAATGTCTTTGCTCTCAGTGACAGGAAGCAGATAAGACAAACGCATCAAAGGACGTGCAAAGCAGAACTCTGGGATGTTTCAAAATCATGTGATAGGAGGCACAAGGAGGATGAACCAGATTATTTCAATGGTTTAAAGGTGCAGTATGCGACATCCCAGGAAAAGGGGATCCATCGGTGGGGATGGAAAATTGGTGTTTTCATTAACCTTGAAATGCCCTTGGTGCACTAGGTCCTCTCAACTGAAACAAGAACAAGCTCCGCCTCCCTCCCCATTTTCGGACGAATCGGGAAGTAGGAGGAGCTACGCTTCGGCAAGATGGCGACGAGTGAAGCGCCCACAGTGAGCCTCGTGAGCCCTCTGCAGAAAACAACACAGTCAATCACACGACCTCGGGAGCCCGCCATTAAGGCGGAGCTTACCACCGGGAGCTCCGCCTTGAGCTGAAGGGGGAGGGGGAGGGGGGAGCGGTGCAACACGCAACATCACCACTGGATGTCACTAAATGATAAACACTGTATCTTTTACAGTCTTAGCCAGTGTTCGGTAGCTTTTTCACTGACATACTTTCCCTTAGAGGAGGTGGCTGCAATGCCCAAAACACACACACACACACACACACACACACACACACACACACACACACACAAGCTGTTACTTTCAGTGAGTTGATAAATGCTGAACTGAGGAGGATTGTCTCTTTGCTCGCTGGCTTTTTGTTTGGCTCCACCGAGCATCGTTTATAACCTCTGTCAGCAGACTGCAATGGAGCGCTACCTCCACGGGACCAGGTCTGTGTGTGTGTGTGTGTGTGTGTGTGTGAACCTGTGAGTACACTATACAGTAAAGAGCCGACACTGCTTATCCCTGCCGTGCCGCGTGAGTCCAGGAGGGAAACTGTCGAGCTGGTGTGAAATCTCCAGCGAGCACTTCCTGCGACGGAGACCGGAGGCGAGTGGGACAATATGTGGCGGCTCCGCTCCTGCGGTTGCGCACAGGTGGAAGGGACGGCGTCCGCCAGCAGGGGGCACCCCGCCGACTTCCTCGTTAACACCTCCCCGCTCAAGTCCTCCCGTCTCATGCTCTCGCCCTCCGTCTCGCACAATGGCTCCTTTGTGAGCTTGAACTTTCATCCTCAGCAGCTCCGGCTGTTTCATTTCAAAATTCCGCTATTTCTAATTTGCTCTAACCGCAGAGTCCTGACTGAGACGCCCCGAGGGTTTCTGTCCCTCCCATTTCAATTCTGTCTGTTTTTCCATCTTCTATCGCCGCGAACGCCCCGCAGCACTTTAGTTTGCTGTTATCCTGAGCGAAGGTTAGGATTCACAGAGCATAATGTGAATTGATGCCTCAGCTGGGGGAGTCTCGGAAATGCTGCTATTGTCTGGAAAAACTGGGACAAAGACACGATAGTGACTTTAATAATCCAAGTTTCCGCGCCGGCATTATCTCGATATGTTCAAGTACAAAAAGGTAAAAGGACCTCAAGGCTCCGTCAGTGCCACAGATACAGTGAAACCTCAGAACTGAATGTTTTCCTGCAGGTTGTTTGAGCTTTAAAAAGTTTGAGCTCCATCAAAAACCGAGAAAGACAATCAAGTCAAACGTGGGCCACGATCCATTATATCTTAAGAATTTGCTGCGGGCCAATCAAAAATGGTAATCCTCAAATGTGTTTGTATGTTTGTTCATGCAAATAACTAAAACCAGTGTCAGGACCAAACCATTTAAAAAAAAAAGTTTTTGGAGTTTTCTATTCTCCGAAGTTGGTTTCACGTGTGATAAAAACACCCACAGGACCTTCGAGTCCTGACTTCGGACTCTGAGGTCCTGCTGGGTTCAGGTCAGGTTCTGTGAAGCCTGGACGAGCTCGAGCCGCGGTCTCGCTCACACGCCCTTCACTAATAGCTGTCGATAAATCACGGGGCCGAATCTGTTTGGAATGTGATGAAATCTCACGGGCCGGGGCAGCCGGGGTTTGACGTGGATGGATGAAGTGCCATTTACTGTTATACTCTTACATGGCGTCCCCACGCGCATTAATCACGCCGGCGTTTTCCCCTCCACCGGGGAGTGGGGGGTGGGGGGGGGGAGATGTGAGATTTAAATCTTTTAGAAGATGATTAACAAAGCCATACATCTCGACGGCCGTGACAGGGAAAGTCAACGTGACACCTCTGGCTTTCACAACACATCACTTCATTTGGTCTCTGGCTGCCAGAGAGAGAGAGATGGAGGGGGGGGGGGGCATTAGGCCCCGGTTCAACGCCGCTACTGTTTTTACTTGTTTTCCTGCTTAATGCACCTGCAGAGGAAATGCGCGTCCTCAGATGCCCTCCCTCCCCTCCGTCCCTCTGCTCCGAGTCTCGGAGCGAGCAGACGGAAGGTTTAAGCGGCGGAATACAGATGAAAAATAAAATGACTTCACAAGCTCGTAGGACTTTGGAGGGGACGGGGGGGAGACGCCGAGATGCAGTGAACCGTGACCTGGCACCGACGCTCGCCTCCGCCGCTTGGCTCCATTTGGTACTGAGTGGAAAACCACACACACACACACAGTGCTGCAGTGCCACTCTACAAAAAAAAAATGTCCTCCCTGTCCCTGTCACTCAAAGACAAGACTCCTTTGTTGTGCATGTTTTTCTTATTGGATTGAATTTTAATTGAATCAATTCATATTTAACTCAATCGGCTGAAACTTGACGCACAATTACACGATGTGGTTTCACTTTAATCAGATGACTTGCGCTGAATATCAAGACGGATGTCGCCCCGCTGCAGATTGTCTCGCTCGACCAATCAGGAGCCAGACCCCAGCTGCCTATCATCATCTTTTATAGCATCAAATTACTCGTTAGAACTTAATATGTTCGGAAGATTAATACATTAACAAACACCATTCATTTTCAAATAATGGGGGGGGGGGGGGGGGGGGCGGGGGGGGGGGGGCGGTCTTCATTTACAAAATAAATATGACTAAATCTTTTCTCTTACCTCTTTAAAAGCCTATAAAACAATGAACACTTTGCACAATAACATCGCTTTAAAAAGGTTACGCAAACATGCTGAGCACAGACGAGTGCAGCAGATGGAGTAAATAATGAACCTGTGGGGTGGGGACTATTTTCAGCGGTGGAGTGATACACTTGTCGGTGCTCGGGTGAGTATTTAAAGCAGCAGGACGACGTGCGAGGGATCCATTTAAAAATATAAACAACACTCAGGCTCATTATAGAGGAGGTAAATACCACCTAGTGTTTTTTTGAGAGAACAATAAACAATAAATATAACCCTTCACGGAAAGGTAGAACTTCACCTAAGTTATGGCGAAGCAATAAAGTTTAAAATACCCATAGTGGTTTTCTGTAAACATCTATTTTTAGTCCATGAGCTCGGTTTGGTGCAGTAACCGTATGATATATACACATGGTGACAGCTAATTCAACACGTACAGGTCACACACACACACACACACACACATACATGAACACACACACACACACACACACACACACACACCTGCCTCACGGTGGTTTGAGTCCTCCTCCCAATCTCGAGGCCCCAGGCGAGCTCTGCTGGGGATGTTCTCAAAATACACCCATCAATCATCCCGAGCGAAGGCAGCTACACCCGCCCCTCCCTGTCCCCCCCTGCTGCAGGAGTTTGGAGGTGAAGGAGGGCGACACGTGCAATAACTCACCTGTAGGACTGCGAGCGCACGGTGGAGGGCACGCATGTTCACTTACACCCCCCCCTGCCCCCCGCCCCCCGCCCCCTCCGCCCTCCACCCTGCACATCGCGCCAAAGTGACAAAGTCTACCCGCGGTGCCAGTGAGGCGACTAAAAGGAAAACAGAGTGAACAGGAGACATGACATTTTGTTTTCTCCCTATTTCTTTTTCGCAATTTCATTTCTCTGGCAGGCGGAGTAAAAAAAATAAAAAATAAATAAAATAAACGACTTCCCCGCCGGAGAGGCGGCGACAAGATGCGGCCTGTGAGCGATGATAACAACCGAGAGGAAACACATTCTGCTCATATTCAAAACGTATATTTCTTATTCATGTTCTCCCCCGCACATGTTTACATGCAGAGATGTTTAGGAATCACTCAAGACTGCTGACTGCTGCAGCTCCTCCTTTCAGCCTCTGTCTGAAACACACTTTTTCGCCCTCGTCTCTTTAAGCCAGACAAGCTGCTCTTTGCGTGTTTTGTAATATCATGATTATGCAGACGGATCAACCAGAGTACGACTCAGCCGTTTCCGGAGTGGTGACTCAAGTCGCGGTCATCACAATCAAAGGGAGGCCACCTTGACCCTTGACCTCTGACCACGCAAATTCTCACGTTAGAGATAACGGGTTCGCGATGGAAAAGGAATTACTGTGTGATGTGATGTCACTGCGACCTTTGACCCTTTGACCTACATCCACCAAAATCAAATCCGATCACCTCTGTGCCTGTATGAACATTTATAGAAAATTTGAAGATATGGCCTAAAGGCATTCCTGATATATTGTGTTCACAATGGCATTCAAACACCGTAACACCTTCCCAACGTCAAAGGATCTTTCCGAGCTTGATCATTCACCTTTAACCGCCAAACTCGAATCAATTTATCTTTGCAGCAAACTTGACGAAATACCCTCAGAGCTATTCTGTTGTCAGGAATGTGATGCTAAGTAGAAAATCAATAAACAATCCACTCCATCTATCTTCATGCCCCGTGCATCCTGTGTTGTAGGTGCTGCTCGGAACAGGAGACACCACTGTCTGATGAAACATGCAGAAACTGTGACGAGCAACATCATGCCGTGGGGGTGGGGGGGTGGGGGTGGGGAGGGGGGGTTGTGTGTGGGGGGTGAGGCGGGGTTTCAGGTTGAACAACAGGCTCAGCGAGTGAGTGAAGAATCAAGCGGCGGCTTCTCTTTTCCCTGCCAACAAATATTTGGAAGGACGGGAGATAAAAAGGAAACAAGGAAATGTAAGAGGTTGCCTGTCCCAGTTCTCCTCGTCTGCCAGAACAACAAGAGAAAGATGGGAAGACAGGAGGAGGGAGGGAGGGAGGGAGGGAGGGAGAGGGAGGGAGGGAAGGAAGGAGGGAGGACAAAGATGGAGGTGGGAAAATACGAGTTATGTAACAACAAGGCGCCTGTGATGCCGCGGTGCCTTTGAAGGAGCATGTTACAGCAAACATACAGTGAGTGTGTGTGTGTGTGTGTGTGTGTGTGTGTGTGTGGGGAACAGCCTGATCTCTGCCTACACACTCAGTTAATACTCAGATCTACTTCACTCGTATTTTGATACCTTTACATTTACACTAAGAATCTGGTTGCAGGCTCTGGAACGTTAAAGGTGCAGTGTGTACGATTTGGTGACCTCTAGAGGTGAGGTTGCGTGTTGTATCCGTCACCTCACCCTCACCCCTCTGAACATGAAGGAGAACCTGTGGTCGACTTCAGTCGTCATTACAACTCAACTCATGTTTAGTTTGTCCACTTTAGGCTACTGTAAAAACATGGCCGCCCCCGTAGGGAGGAGCCCCCTACTCATGTAAATATACATTAATGGGCTCATTTAACGGTAATGAAAAAAAAAAAAAAACATTGGTGTGATTATAAATTCATGAAATGTCAGTATGTCATCGTCAAGTGACAAAAATGGCCAGAAATGTACACACTGCACCTTTAAAGGTCCAGCATGTAAGATTTTGGAGCAATGACTCCCCGTTCCGAAAAAAGTGCTGAAGCAACCAATCACGGACTGCACCTTTAACGAGAGGATCTAAACACTTCTCCTATACCGGTGCTTCTCTGTGTGAGTTTCCCACTTAGTTGTCCTCCTCCTCCTCTTCCTCATCTTCCTCCTCCTCTTCCTCTTCCTGCTCCTCCTCCTCCTCCTCCTCCTCCTCATCTTCCTCTTCCTCGCAGCCTGTTGTTCTGTCACAGCTCACAGACCCTAACCTGCCATCCTGTTAGCGCTTATCAGAGCATGGTTCAGGTCCAAAAATGGACTCACTAACACACACACAAACACACACACACACACACACACACACACACACACACACACACACACACACCTTTTCCACCAATCAATAGCAAATTTACAGAGGCAGCTTCTCCCTAACTGAGCTCAGCTCCCTGGGGCGTCTGCAACGGTGCCACCCGGCTGCAGACGTCTGAAGTGAACAACACACATTCTTAGAGCTGCTTACACTGAACCCACTGACTCGGTCTGAAACTAAAGCAAAATAGAAGTTTCCAAAGTATAAAAAAAAAAAAAAATCCATCAT